>JAUMHQ010000063.1:4444387-4457637 GCA_032361165.1 Enteromius paludinosus | reverse complement strand
AAAGTCGAACAGTGATATATATATATATATATATATATATATATATATATATATGTTTCTTGTCTCCTAATAATTTAATTTTACTTTTTACATGTATTGCAATTGATGAAAACAATTTAAATAGTTTTGTTTTAGCTAGCAATGAACAAATGAGCTGGTTCTTTTAATAACTCAAAAAACCTGGCACAGCTGTTTAATATTTAATATTGCAGGATATGCTGCTTCTTACAGCAGAACAAGTAAATAAAAATCTAATCAAATGATATAAAAGCTAAATGTAAATATGCTCAAATTCAAATATCAGTAAGAGCAGATGGAAACCAGAAGTGGGAGGTCTTCTTGAACCCTCTGACCTCAAATCCCCTCCCCCGTCTCTCTCCCTCTTGTTTTGTCTCTCAGAGTGATCTCTCAACTCATAAACAACTTCAGATCTACATAGCTGAGTGCAACATATTGCTTCCTAAACGCATTTGTGACATTGAAACTTCCTCGTGTCTGTGTGAGAAATCGGCACAGGTATTTAAAGCAGCTGTAATCCGGACCCCGCTGGTTCGAGTCGACAGCCTGTGAACCCGCTGCCCCCAAACCCCCAAAACTATCCCCGCTCCGCACACACATTTGTCCTGCGACTCATTTTTTCTTGATTTCACACAGGTTAAATTTAGCCCCCTGCAGCCAGGCCGGGAACAGCCTGGCGTTCTCACACACATAAAACACACAACTGTTCTCACACACAAGGCATATTTACAGTAGTGAGAAAAGCAGCTGAGTGACTGACTGTACTGTAAACATGTGCTAGTGTTACTAATTTATTTATCTACGCTGCTCTCATATATCATTGATGGGGGGGGGGGGGGTATCGGTTTTAACCCGTGGGGTAGAAATAATGTTTCTGTTCATCTTCACTCAGCAGGATCTTCCATTAGGGATGTTCACACTGTCAGCGATTTGCAGTCATTTATTTCTAGCAAGTGACCTACAAAATAAAATTGAAGGCATACCCTCATTTAAATGTGGCTGTCTGTGCTACAAAACATTACAAAGTATGCGGACTACTGTACGAGGAACGATTTGTTAACACATCTATGACAGTTTCTCAGCTCAATGCCAACCTGCAACGGTCTGGACATCATCAGCTACGGGAAGAGAGGTAGAGAGATGTCTGGGTAAAAGGTTATACTGTATGCGTGGTGTGATGATCTTCATGTGTAAAGGTCACGGTCTAATCTCATCACACTACAGCCAACTAAGCCAACAGAGCTCAGTGGTTGCATGGAAATAATCGCCGGCCATGAATAAGAAAGTGTGTGCATAAGTGTGTGTGAGCTCAGCAGATCTCATAGCCATTCCCTTTTATACAAATCCAAAATAAAGCGGCAAAGATAATGCCCAGGGAGCCATTTAAAATAATTTGATGACTGTAAAGCATCACTATATTTTCTGCTTCCCCTGCCACACACACTCAGATCACTTAGCTCAGCAGGGGAGAAAAGGAGTATTCATTCAGAATCAGGCCACATACCATGCAATTATTCCCACACACGGCACGTGCTTCAAAAGAGCACCCTATGCAGATTTTAAATGATATTTTACAGCCACATCCCACTCACACATACAGACGTTAAGTGGATGTTAACATAGTATGTTAAATGTTATATACTTTACACAAACGTACAGAAATGATAGAGAGTGATAAATGTACCGCGTTGATCCAAGAAGCCTCAGAGGTGCATAGATGCATACTATCCTAAGAATGTCAGAAGGGGTATTAGATGAAGGTACTATTTGTGAGTTATTCTCACAAAACTGCTGATATTCATATGAATAAATTGTTTTATTATTTTGCATGGGGGTATTTTTATATTAGAATAAAATAAGAGCAGTACAATAATAATGAAATCATTTTCTTTAAGTTATTCTATTGATTGTAAGGCAGAACATAACAAGCAGATGGCAGGTTTCTTGAATGTGTGTGTGCATGTTTGCTATTTACTTGGTCACCAAATAAAGCTTCTCAACAATGTCTAATCTGTGGCAGCGTGTAATCCGCCTTATCTGTGCTGCTAAAAGTAGGGAGCAGTGAGAGCCTTTAACAGAACATCTTGGATAAGTTTAACATTATAAACTCTGCTACAATAGCAGGTACTTACAGAGTCAACAACAACAACAGGACTAAGAGGTGAAGGAGGATATGAAGAGAGAGAAAGGATTGGGCTGCAGATTCAAGTTGCTGATTGGTGATCAATCGCCGGGGAAAGAACAAAAAATAAAATAATGCCTCAAATAGGAAAATGATGAGAGGAGATATTCATCGATAGAATGATGTTGGACTAGGATTCAAAGGAGTAATTAATGTGTTGTGATGGGGGATGGTCGTCTGAGTCTGTTCTCTAGTAATAAAAGCAGGAAAATTAATAGACACGATCTGTCTTTCACTGCTGCACTTTTCCATTAAATCGAGTCTATCAAAGGCGAAAGGGGCGGGACTGCAACAAAAGAGAGATTTCACTTTTATTTCAAGCTCGTGCCAAATGTTGTCACTGGTTATCTAACTGTATCTCCTGTATCTCTCTCTGAGCTGTTGTGTGGGGCAGCAGATGGTCGCTAATCATTAGTGTATTGTCAGGGCTCTGATGGGCCCGATAACCACTGTGCACTGCTTGGAATGGCAGGTGCACGACCCTGGCCCCCACCATCTGCTGCCCCGTCCCCTCACACACACTATTCTCTGGAGGGAGGCTTCTCCGGAAGCCCACTCGCAGACGCGCTCAGCTCTCAAGATGAGTTCTTGGGATGTCCTAATGGTAAATTTTTAATAAGACAATATTTACTTTTTCCTCTATTTTGAAGGAAGAACAGGAACTCACTGCTGATCTATATACAAGGCCAGAGGTGACCGATTTTATGTATTTTACCGTTTAGTGCAGGTATGAAAAACACTGAGATAAATACGCACGAACGTGACAAAAACCAAGCAGTCCTGACAAAACGAAGCGTCGTCATTTCAAACATCCGGCACACTATGTAAATACGTGGTTGTGTTTGTCCGAGTAGGCGTCTGCTTCCCATTCACAAACGTACCATTCAAATCAGTGTGTAAAAGTGACGGGAGGAGGGAAGGAGTGGAATGTGGCATTACAGACGCTGGCGTAGTAAACAGAGCACAGCCTATCCGTGCTCTCATCTCTGATCAATGGATCCCGTGCTGGCCTAAGTTCCTATCAGGAAGACTATCAGGTCATTCTACACAAATAAGAGCTCTGTTCCGTCTCGGTGGCTCATCTTTTGTTTTGGTGGAATGTTGTCTGTGGCCAATCACAGGACAGGACGGATGAGCTCTAGCTAGTGTGTGTGTCGATGTTTGTGCAAGTCCTCTTTGTGGTCTCCTCCCACTGTTCTAGGGCTTCCGTGGCCTGCGGCTACGTATTTCTGCTCCGTCCACTTGTGGAGGTAAACAGAGAACTGCAGAAACACCTGCTCCGCCAGCACAAACACTCTCACACACACCCTAGAGATCATAATTGAGCTTCTGATGTCATCTATTTGACTTGCGTGGTGTGTGCTTCTGCTTCTAGGCTCTTTTGTGAAGTGCCATTCATCAGACAAGCCACTCTGTCCTCCGAGTGCAGTTTTTTTTTTTCACCTTGACATTTTGTCAGTGCAGGGGTCTCAATAAAACGTAGAGTGCACTTTTTTTAACACTTATTTACATATTTAATGCAGTCTAACTTATAAAAAGTCACACTCAACAAAAACAACGCCTTCTATATTGCCACTCGTTTCAATGCGTGAGTCCACGTGAGTCTATATCTGCCTATCAGCCCACGTGTTTATCCGTGAGGTACACAAACAACTTTGTTTTTCAAGTCGTGCCGAAAAACAAAAGGTTGCTCGTTCCTTGATAAAATCTTGGCAGGTCAGAAAAACAAGTCAACGTTAACCTCTTCGAACAACCTTTGCACACGTTCTGCATTCCAGCCCTAAAGCCCTCTACCTGAAAATGGATAAACAACTGACTCACTTGTTTTTATCTAAGCTACTGTTCACTCAAGCATGACACAATGACTAATTCTGATTCAGAGAACGAGTCATGGTATGATGCAAATATTGGGAATGATTCCCCTTTTGCTGGATTATTGAAATGCGGATATGTGCTCACTGTCTTTCCCTTTTACATTTACATCCTCTTAACTTGACCGCATCCAACAGAGTCATCACGCTATTGTCTACAAAATTAATAAGCAGCTGCAGCATGGAGGAATAAACACTTCAACTGAACTGTTTTCATCCTAAACACTCTGCAGGCATGGATGAAGCGATCTGTCTCTGTGAATAAAAACTGCGCCACAGCTTTTAAAGAGGCTTTTCCATCATTCTGACACTCAGGTTGCTCAATTAGCTCTCTCACATAAGAGGGAAATCTGTCATGTGCCACGTTCATCTGCTACACAAGTATTATGCTGTTGTTATTTTAGAAAAAAAAAAACTGTCATGTCACAGTGTGGCACATTAACGCAGCTGATAATCATTGTAAAAAACATTTCAGAGCATAGTAATGGAAATGAATGACTGTAAATGTTAACTAATGAAGGTATTGAGCTTGCACATCACCAGTTATGAATTCAAAAAGCTTACCTTTTACTGTTGTTGCCGTCTCCTTGAACCCAAGGCTGGCATACGGACTGGCATGTATTCCGTTGATGCCCTCTTTACAGCAGCTGGCAGCTTTGAACCGGACAAGAGAATCACAGCTGGCGAGTCCTCCATCCATCAAGTTTAAGGCAATGTAGTTAAGTCCATTCTGAAAGCCAGCCGACGTCTCCCTGCACATGGGACTGTTATACTCTTCATCCGAACCTTCGCTGTTCTTCACATAAACAGACACGTTCTCCACAGAGGCCGAACCGTGCCGCCTGGCGTCGTGTGCGAATGAGGGAAAAACTGGTGTTACAGTGGTGGTTGAGGAGAATGTCTCTGAACTGTGCCGCCTGCGTCCCTGGGGGTCGGCACGAATCACCTTGGCCCCCCGATCAGGGTCCACCAAGGCCAGAGTGGTGCCACGCAGCAGAAAAGCCTCAACAGCAGGCACTCCCACAGCCTCTTCCACGGTCAGCCTCTGCATGCAGGAGGATGGGCTGATGGTCTGCCCACCTTCTGAGGGCTGCGAGACAGGCTGTGGAGGGGAAGCGGGCACGCCGAACGTCATCTCTGTGTAATCGTCTTTAGCTTTGTCAACCGGGCCCACTGGTGCCACTTGTACAGTGAGCTGGTACCTCTGGTCTTTCTCCACTTCCTCGGGGTGGGCGGGGCAGGACGTGAGCTCCGGAAGGGGCTCTAAACGATCAGATGGAGCAGCGTTTCCAGATTTGGGTGACTGTGATCTCACATCAATGTTCATGTAATCAGAGATGGGGGACGTCCTGTGATCGGCGGATGAGCCGATGGATGAGGCTGGGCTCCCCGAGGAAGCAGTGGAGGGCGGAGTGCAACTTTCAGCAACATGTCCAAAGTCTATGTTTACATACTCGCCGGGGCTTTTCGGCTCGGAGGGGAGGGGATGCTCATTCATGCTAGGCAATGTCCGAAACGTGTCCAGGGAGAGGCGTGTTGGCCGGCTGATCCTGTGCCGGAGGATGAGGCTGTCTGTGCGGCTTTGTCTTAGTGGAGATGGGGATGCTGTGTTTACGGACTCCTCTATTATCCTGTGACTTTGAGGATTCATGACAACGTACTGATCACTGTCTGCATCCTTTAGCATCTGCTGGGGCTTATGACAGCGGGGCAAAGAGTTAAATGAATGAAGCTGTCGGAGGCAGGGAGACTGCTCTATACCCACAGGGCTCAGGTAGCAGTCTGGTGGCGTGACTGAATCTGCAGGCGACATGTTGAGGTACTCACCATTTGTCAGTTTGCCATCTGAGCTGTCTATGGAAAACTTAGAGCCGCACAGCATCCTCATGTAGCCACTGTCATCCAGAGAACAGCTGCTTGGGGAACTGGTTCTGTAACCATTAGCTACAGTGAGGGGGTGTGTCCTGGGGTTGATTATCTGCTTGGGAGCAGAAACGCACATTGGGCTCATAGGCATGTAGTTGTCACCCTTCCCCCCTTGAGGGGCCACACCTGGCATCATTGGCATGTAGCCATTGTCACCCAGATTACTGCTGGAACTTTTCAGCAGCGATCCGATTTCAATGTCCCCGTAATCCTCTGGGTATGTGACTTTTGGGGATGCAGTGTGAGAGCTGCGCCCCGAATGGCCTCCAGTCGTGTATGTGGCTCTCATGAGTGTGTACTCGTCCAGTGAAGCTGAGGACACTTGTGATGGCACCCTCTTCTGGTAAGGCATGGTTAGGGAGTGCGTCCTCTTTCTGTAGGCATTCTCCAGATCTCCTTTGCTTTCCTCAACTGCTGCCCGGATGCTTCTCCGTCCACAGCTATTAGGCCTCTCCATGATCATGTATCCATACAAGTCGCTGGGGGGGGTGTCAGCAAGCGATTCAGGTGTGTTGCTTCGGTTCGCTGCTAAAAGGTGCCGCATATCACCCGGGCTGGAGCCACACTCATCGCAGGAGATAAAGCCAGCATCGCTGGGGGAGCCCGAGATAGAAGCGGTGCAGCTGGATGGGCGAGGGCCGACTTCTATGTTATTGCAGCAGGACATGCTGACTGGGCTGGCAGCCGAGGGAGGGGAGTGAGACACAGGCATGCACATGGATTTACTATGCTGCAGGGACGACACCTCAAATGTTCTGCATGGGCGAGCTGTCACTGTGTTGGAGCGGCTCAGGTGCTTTCTGTTCACGCCTGGGCTGATGGGGCTGCCGTCGCCCTCGCTTGCCGTGCGAATCCTGCAAGACGTCAGTTTCGTCACGGGAGACGTCGCTGCCATGCTGTCGGTGCGCGAGCGCCGTTGCAGCCCGGTTTGACTCGGCGGAAGGTTGTTAAAGTGCCGCCTGGTGGGCACAGAGATGGGGTTGCTACCTGAGGACTGGCTTTTGCTGCGCGGGCGGAACTCTGACATCTCTTTCATGGCTTTCATCGCCTCCAAAATAGTCTCGTGAATGTTTTGCGCCACCACCGAGTCATCCGCCTGCATCCACAACTCGCCGGGTCCGATAGACGCGGACCGGCCCACCTCGATGAAGAAAAAGCTGTCTGAGTGTCCGCATCGGCGGATGTTCATCAGCTGTAAAATCACCGACGCCGCCTCCGTGTTGAGTTTGACGAAGCTGATCGTTCGGCTGGATAAACACAGCCTGTAAACGCCCGTTAAGTTCCTGCTCTGTCCGAGTCCTTTAGATTTCAGATTGACCTGCCAAACCTCCTTGTAAGTGGCGGAGACGGGCGTTATCACGCCGTAGCTCGCCTCATCAAACCCGACGAGGGATGACGCCGAATTATTCGCGGAGCCGTCGCTCACTTTCCCCTCGTTCATTAAATCCGTTAAGACCGTGTACCAGTCCTCCTGTTCCTGCTCGTTTTCGGCGGCCACGGCAAAATACTCGTCCTTGGTGTAAAGGGCGATCAGGTGTTTGTGTTTGGCATCGGCTCTCTTGTTGATGTTCAGGCACGAGTCCAACGCTATAACCCGTTTAGCAGCCGACTTGTTTTTCCATTTCTTCTCGCTCTCGTAATACTCCAACCGGGCGCGAGAGCCCTCGCTCGGCTCCCTCAGCACAAAAAACCGCTTGTGTCCGTGTTTCTGCTTCCTCAGATAGCCGCATTTCTTAACGTGGTTGTTGTTCTTCACGGTCATATTTGAAATCAGCTGTCCTCCCGTCGGCGGCGGACTCGCCATTCTCATGTATGCTGTGAAGAAAAACTCTCACTTTCCCTTAACTTGCGCTGTCAGTCAGTTATAATCCTGTCAGACTCTCTTGTGGACCCGACTCAGAGTGCGCGTTCGCTGCGTGGAGCGGTTTAACAGTAAATAACACATATCGCTAAGTGACTGGAGTGAAGAGGAAAAACAACATGTGACGTCCTACACATCCAAGCTTTGGTTACAAAAAAAAAATAGAAAGAAAAAAATACGCACACACACAGAAACGAGGCGGCGCAACCTTCGGGGGATGGCGTACCTGTGAATCCGCCCCTATAACAGTTCATTGGGCTCATTGGTGGAAATGTCTGATTGACAGGAGGGCGACCCAATCACTTTCTACTCCTATCCGCCGCTCCGCCCCCCACTGGAGCAACTCGAGCTATGGGAGAAGTGTCAGAGGCTCGTACCCACTTGTGCGTGCTGCTCGGATAGCCGCTCACTTTTACGCTTTTACATTTTACTCAAATACGGAATAAATTGACTGCATAGTCTAATGTTATAATATCCTCGGGGCACTTTAGGGAACAGCTGGGGTGGTTAAAACAACCAGTAAGTACTGATAGGGGCGCAACTGTTTCTGCATTTTGCTATTTGTTCTTTAATTACATCGTTTTGTGTTCATTCCGCTTATTATTTTGTAAAATCAATCCTCTGATGCGCTTTTAGCTCACATACTTAACGCAGAATGTCGCAATTCACCATTATTGTTAAATTCAGTGTATCGTTGGCTATACTGCTCAATTATATATACATGTTCTTGTGTGTTTTTCGGATGATGATGATTATGGCTTAACTAAAATAGCAAATGTTATTTTTATTTTTACATTTTGAGGCCATTTGCAAACATAAACTAGCCTACTTATTTTTTTTTTACTTTAACCACAATACTGTGAGTATCACTTTATTAATGAAAGATAAACCCAGATCACGTCAGTAAGCATCATCTCTGCTCTGACGCACTATAAAATTCATACGCAGTGCTCGTGACTTAATATTCCTATATAGCCTATTAGTTTATTCTGTTGACCTCGTTATATTGACGCATTAGGTTTGAGGCGAATCATTTAACTGTGAGTCTATAAAAAACAAAAAGTTTGCGGAGCATCCTAGTTATGTAACGCAACCGGTGCTCTGTATTTACAGAGTCTGAATGCGTCTTGTGTTACGCGACTGCCTCTAGCGTTCCCCAATATGTGTGTGCGTTTGCCCTCCACTAGAACATTTTTTCCGGTCATTGCCTTTTCCTCACACTCCTCCTTCACAGTGTAATCTATAATACCCCTCCTTCACCGCAAGCGAGCGACGCGACGAAAGACGCTCCCGATATGATGAATGAACAGCAAACACTGCATGCGCACGATAAAGTTCGATTATAGTGCGAGCGCTGTAGTTTTACGCGTCGACGTCACTCACTAGTAGGAGGGTATAGGGGGTGTATCTCAATCCCATGGTGTATTTATATAACATAAATGAATCTTCTAAACCCAGAATTAAAGAATGTCAGCGAAACTGTGTCAGTATGTTCGTGTGGAAACCGCAGAGCATCAGTTCTGCTCTAGTTTGTGGTGGGTATCAGTGATGACGCTGCGATGCAGGTCTTCTGAGGATTGAGTACGTCAGTGACTGGCTATGTACGTAAAGAGAGAGATGCTTGTTCTCCTCTCAGATGAACCGCACTGTCTCGCAGTGCGTTACCCAGTAAGAGCACACACCTCCCGGGACAAGATGTCTCATCTGACAGAGGAAAAAAACAGCAAATAAGACTATATTTCTTTTTTTAAAAGGCATTTCGCCATCACGTCTGAGTGAAATGTATTGCATTGAGCTCTTAACTTTCACACTAAAACGAAATGGGTGGAGTTTTTAATATGTATTCAGTAGGCTTATTTGTTTAAATATGTATATTTGATATTCTATAACCCCAATATGTGTGTAACATTTAAAACTAGCCTTCTGCAGATCATTAAAGTAAACATTGATATGGGTTTGTCTTGTCTAATTAACCCCTGGTTGTCATTTTATAACTAGTCTGGTTTTTATGGCCTTGAAAAAAAAAGTCCCAGAGGAATTGAAGACCTTTCCTTCCTCACATGCCGAGTTTTTGCTGTCTCAGCTCTCTAGATCACCTCCTTATTCGAAGGTCAATTATACATCTCTGAATGGGGCAATCAGGGCAACAATCCACTGACTTTACCGGAATGACTGTGGAAATGAAATCAAAATACTTAGTGCTTCTGTCCTCTGCCCGTGAATAACTCAATTCAACAGCTCAGTTGTAGTCTAAGAGTCACTGGCCCAGTAATGTCACTGATTTTCACACTGTCACCCTAAATAATACGCAAACGATAAGCTTGAGTGAAGCAGGTATGTATGTCATGTGAGACCTGCTAGAATTAATTGAGGATACCATTATAAATAACCCCAGTCCTATTTGGGCGATGCAAAGCAGCTGTGTTTATAGCACTGTGAATAATCAAAGCTAGCAGTTCAGTATACAGTAGTTATATTTGGGTTATATTTATCTGTGTCTAAAATAAAGTTTTTTTTGTCATTGTTTCAATTATATTATTTACCTAATAAGTACTCATTTTAAAAGAATGCCTTAAGTGTACTTTAGTTATTTTTTTACAAAGATAGACTGATAAAATAGTCAAAGTCTGGCCCAAACAGTCTCTGATGAATTAACATGTTTTATTTTCTAAGATAAAATGTTCCTTATTCAGTGTTTGCAGTAACTTGAGAAGAACCCCTGATGGGCTTAGTGTTGAAAAAATGTGAAGCCTAACTTGGCAGGCTGGCCATCGTGAACAATAGCGGCACTTGTCACATTCATTTGTCTGCTATTAAGTGGGAAACGTGCCTACACAGTTCTGCAATAACAAGGCATCAGACAAGTAAGTAATAGGAGGAAACATTCAAAATGTGAAGCATACCTTATAATGGGATTAAATTCAGTATATGGTTGTTTTTAAATGACAACATGTATGAAATATAGAGCATAAACCCTTCACCTGACATACCTTGAGTGACACTGACCTATGGTGGAGGAGCACATATACTGCTTTCCCTCCCTCCCTCTCTCCAGCCCTGTCTGTTTGTGTGGGAAGATGGAAAAACGTGCGTGTGTGTGTGTGTGTGTGTGTGTGTGTTTATGTGTTTATCCATAAAGTCTTCTGGAGTAAAATGCAAATCAAGGCTTCATAAAACTGCAATAAGATGCATGATTTTTCTGCATTATGCATGTTCACAAACATGCAAAGCAGGTTACATTTAAAGATACACAAGCATGTGCAAACACACGCACACAAACACAGACTCACACGTTTGATATAATGCCCATCTCAGGTCCATCTGCTCTTACCGATCCTTTCAGGTTCATTATTTAAGCATGCATATGTATCAGCTTGAAATTTACACACTGTGATCCATTAATCTACTACTTAATTAAATGCCCATCAAACTCTTATTTACGAGGGTGTAAAGTTGATCGTTCTGGACTGCTGCCATGACACTCTTTTCTATTTACAATTAAACTACAGGTGTGACATGAAAGAGACACTAAAATTGTGCAAAAAAAAAAAAACATATAACGATGTTGGGTTCTGGGAACATATATATATTCTGGATTGGAGCTCAAACTATCAGATAAAAGAAATCTATATATATACATATATATTTCCATAATTTTACAGGATTCTCTTTTTATAGTGATGTTGATATATCATTGTAATCATTTCACCTTTACACTTCATTCTCTCTCTGACTGCTTACAGTAAAATATGAGCCAAGTATGTATGTTTATGTGTGTGTTTGTGTACTGGACTACTAGATACACTCTCAGAAATGAAGGTACAAAATCTGTCACTGGGGTGGAACCTTTTCAAAAGGTACACTTTTTGACCTGTTAGGTTCAAATATGTACACTTTAAGTACTAATATCATACTGTATGTAGGAATCCTTTAGGTACAAACATGTATCTTTCGAAAATAAACTGCCCCAGTGACAGCTTTTGTATCTTTATTTCTGAGGGTGTGCAAAAAAAATTCTGATACAATATCTAAGTACCAAACCGTTTTGTTTTTTTGCTTGTTTTTTCTGTGAGAGAAAATTTTTTATAATAGTGCTGCATTCGACACAGTGTTAATTTCCCCATTCTTTTATTAGACAGTTTTAGCATCATTAGTTTTCTTATTTTATTGTGTTTCTTGGTCGAAAGAAATGATAGCTGCAAAATATTTCCTCACTGAAAAACATTTGATAGTGGGACTTTTATCCATAGGCGGAGCTTGTGTAAGGCTTGGGAGAAAAATTCCACTAAATAGGACAAAAATGCCCCTGCTCAAACAAATTAAATCTATTACGTCTGTTGCCAACAAAGTGAAAACGAATAGATAGTGTCGATTATGACATTATTCATTAATTTAATTTAATTATTTTAAAAGGTTTGTTGCACGGATAAAATACGCGACTCATAGCCTATGTGTGTTTTAGAGCTATGTCACTCGCGTTCCAATATTCCAGGGGCGCCTGCATGATTTCTTCCGAGGACATGCACCACTTTTTTATAGTTAGGCTTATATCAGAATTACTTATCCTTCTCAAATCACCACGAATGGCCTAAAAAAGATATAGATATAAAACAGTTCAAACACATCACAACGTCAGTTTAAATGTTTAAGCTAAATGTGAGCTGTTACATGGATATCAACAGAAGCTGAAGCGCCCTCTTCAGGACACAGAGGCGCCAACGTCATCACTCGCATATTATTTAAATTACTATTTTAAAACGGAATTAATTAGGCTAATTGAACAAATTAATTGTTAAAGTGTAAAGCTATATCTATTTGGCGTAATATTGTTTGACTTTGGCGTGTAAAACACTGATCAGTTCATAATTAATGACGTGGCTGGTTCAGTATAATCTCGAGTACTGAATCTCTGACAGTCTGAGCGCTCATGGTACACACAGTACAGCCTACACCTGCAAGGCCACTGCCAATATCCACAGAAAATCTCACGCAATCCCTTTTGTCGTCTAACATTAGAAACGACAAGGCTACTCCTTTTAAAGATGAGGTCGCTTTCTGTCGTCTCCTTTTGTACAGCAGAAATGAACCGAAACTCTGCACATCATAGGCTACATGTTGCAGTTTTTCTTTTGTTATTGATTAATTATTTAAGTAAAAATTATAATTCTCGTTTACGCCTATTTATCCTTTATGATGTATTTTTGATGCGCTGCAGGTGATGTGATATAAGATCATGTGAATCCTGTTGTTTTAAAAAATGAATAATGTTAGCTTATCCTTTCTAATTTAAAGGTGCCATAGAATGCATTGAGTGCATAATATTTTAAATTGTTCTCTGATATGTACATAGAAGGTATGTAGCTTAGGTAAGGGGAAAAAATGCCCAGAAACG
>JAUMHQ010000063.1:4390785-4403794 GCA_032361165.1 Enteromius paludinosus | reverse complement strand
TTCCGATGACGTATGCGTAGCGACGGAACCTGAAGCCACCGTAACCAATTGTAGCTAGCTTCATTAAAGCAGTAGGATAATGTCTTTACTTACTTTAATTACTTCTGCCCCGTGTTCAAAGAAAACCTGTCATGAAAATTTCTCAAAACAGCTGCAACAGCAGAGTCGAACGATTGTTGCTGCTCGGCACACGCCATGATTGAACGCCGCAGAACTGCTGCGTCATCGCGTTACACCCGCCTCAGTCGTGGGGGAGGGGGGTGTGGGAGCTCATTTCTCATTGGTTCCCACTTTTTCCAAAAAATCTGTAAAGTCTCCTATATATATTTTGATCAATACCAACGCTTAGTGCATGAATATCAGCTCCACACAAAGTAAGTATCATGTGTTTGCCTCTCTGAAAGAGATTCTTGATTAAAGCTATATCTCTGTCTATTTTCACTGCTACCAGAATGATCTCAAACAGGAATGAGGTTGGGGAAAAAATGCATATGAGAGCAATGTAAAGTCGACTGCTTGCATTTTCTGAGCACATAATTTGGGACTTTAAAAAACGTTTGTGATAGCACGCGATGGTACCTTGATACCAGCTGTCATTATTTTTACATGCAGTGCTCCTCATCTGTGTAATTCATGAATGTGTAATTATGCGCAATACAATCAGATGACTAACTTTTAAACTGATTCCAGTTTAAACATATATGGCTGAACACCACTTATTAGAGCCTTTGCCATGTTCAATGTGTAATGTGACTCTAGAAGCTCCCCCCTCAGAGCACCAGCTCATTTGCATTTAAAGAGACAGACCCAAAAAACAGTGTGTTTTGGCTCATACCCTAAAAGTGGCAATCTTGACAAGCTATAAAACAATAATCTTTCAGATATTTTGGGCTCAAACTTATTATAAAAGTACATTAGAGATGGATTTTACATCTTGCGTGAGGGGGCATAATAGGTCACCTTTAAACCATTTTTATTTTCTACAGTACCAAATTTAACCAAGACCAAGATATAAAATTAACAACTTATTGAATTATTCTGTAGAATGGACCAATGAAAACAGAACCAGTATGTCCTCAACATCTTAAATATAAATATCCTAAGTAACTGTGTGTGCATCCTAAAAATAAAAAAAAAGCGCTTGTTATAGTACTTGTACAAGTCTGCTGTATTTTCCTGGTCTGAACTTAAACAGTGGTTCCTGGAACGATTAGTCTGGCTCTGTCAACCTGTTCTTTGCTTTCCGTCTTGAAGCCAATGACAGATTTACTTTCAGAATTCTCCTGAATGAATAACCGACAACACATGCAAGCTGCTACTCACCTCGGCCTTCTGACCTGACCCTGGAATGCACCAACACCAGCTTTTCAACCTCGTAGATGCAAACCACACAAGTACTCTCAAACAAATGAATGTAAAGGAAAGTTTGCTGCTACAGCAATAAAATGAACCTCATCACAACATCATATGTGAATGCCGTAAGCATGTTTCAGTCACATGTTTAGTCAGTTCACGTGAAGTACTCAGAACTATAAATAATGCTGCGTGGGCTAAAAACACATGTGGGCGAAATGCACAACAAAACTCAGTTTCTTGGCATTGTAGATGAAAAAAAAAATGTTGAGGTCTGGATACGACCATCGTGGTCAGCTGTGAAGCTTTTGATGGAAAGGCTTTTTTTTTTTTTTCAATTCCACTTCTACCGTAAAAGCTCTTTTGGAGACATTGAGGGACAGTTGGTTGTTGGAAGAGTGTCGAGCCAGCATGTGTTTTTGATTTGTGTAAGCACATTTACTGATTTGCTCCCCCCTCAGTCTGCATTCAGCTCCCGGGTGGCCTGTTCATCGTGCATCCTCCTTACAGAGCGTGAGGCATGTTTGCTGCCCATGGTTCAAGGGGAAGTAAAGATTAGGGGAGGGACTGTACAGCATTCATTCATCCTGTTGAAGGATTGTGGGTCACTCTCCGCTCCCCTGAGATAGCTTGGTTAGAGAAACAGACATACTGAACGAATGCTGACACAAACACCTACATCAACTTCACATGTGTCCGATAGACACAGATTTAGTAAATCATAAAAAACGTATTAATGGGACAGTTTACCCCAAAATAAAGAATTAATCATCATTTACCTGCTCTCTTGCCATTCTGACCCTGTATTATATTCCTTATTCCATGCAACACAAAATATGCTAGACAGAATGTAAAGCCCTGTGTAGCTCTTTTCCATACAGCTAAATGCCCCAATATCAGTGTTGGGGGAAACACATAGCAAATAATCAGTTTATTTATTTTTTTATTAATTTAGAGTACTGTGTTTCTCTGCAAAGTTTGTTCTCTCCTATCCCCAGCCTCACACTTATTCATTTCACACTTAATCCATGATTTACTAACCGTATAGACCAGCATAAACCGTCTTTTGGCAAATAATTTTTTAAGATTTACTAAAGATGCACAGTGAAGAATCAGCTCTGAAAAGACAAGGACACAGTTGTGTGGTGCATCAGAGTGAATCAGACACTTAAGATTTGATCAGAACATTGAAACATGAGGAGCCGAATTCCACAAAGAGGCCTCAAGACAACAGGAATTCATACATCGGCCCATAATAGCCTGTTGCTTGCCTGATGCAAGCAGATCTAACAGACATTGTCACGAGACAGCTTGCAACAATAACACAAAAGCACGTATTGAGAATACCAACTCAGGAAGGAGATTGTCAATACTGGGCAAGTAACCAAGATAATGGTCAAAGACACAGGACATCATTATCATTACATGGGTAAAATAATTTAAGATTTTGTTGGATGTTGGATCTCCATCCCCCAACTCAGGACCAGTCTGAAATTTCTGATGAGACCTTTAACCTCTTGTCTTCACAAAAACTGCCCTCACGTTCACAGAACTGGCACTAAACTGCTTTTTCACGCCTATCCAGGCTTAAAATACCCTAAACCAGACTTAAATCACTGATATGCATAACTGCATATTATATGTAAACCACACCTTAAACTATCATGTGTTAATCACTCATTGTAGATGTATTTTGAATAACTATTGAATGGCTTATAGTTTAATGTCCGTGTTGAGTATGGTTTTGCTTCAATCTTCCTGCTTGAAATGTTTCTTCCCACCATTTCTTAGTCAAATGTATCATATTCATGTTATAGAAATCATGTCCAAAGTTATAAGTTATATAAGTTATATAAAATTCGGACCATTTGACTGACAAGATAAAATTTTGGATTTATAATTTGGGAGGAGAAATCTCGCCACACCCTGAGATAGAATGATATCTATTGGTTAAAGCATGATTTTGGGACGTGTCCAAAGATGAGCTTAAAAGCTCAAGACACAATTCAAATTACGCTCTTAGTCTCAGCTTTTAGTGAAGTTTCAACTGGCTTCTAGTCATGATTTTCATCCTGTTTTGCATTCTTTAAGAGATGTTCCAGCAGCCCCTGCCTGCACGCCTGCTGCTGCTTAGGCACGATGAGAAGAAAACCCAACTAGTCTCATTTCTTTATTTCTTTACTTTCATTTCTGCCAGTGAGAGTTCGTGTAAGTCTCCAAATCTCTGACTGCACCGCATTAAACTTCAAACGGACCGCAACTCGTTTCTACTTCAGCCTCCGCCCAATCATCGGCCTCCCAAGACTGACTTCCAGCCAATCAGCAACCTCAGAAAGCCCCTGTCTGCAGCGAGGACCACAGAAGGAATCTCGTAGCACAAAGGCAATGCAAGTACAAACCTCCAGATTCATGCTGAACTGGAGAAATTGATACAAATTGTAACCTTATTGACGAACTCAATACGATAGCACATATTACTGTAAAAATTGGTACTTCACATTTTCATTCTCTGAAACTCACTCTTTCCTCACTTTCTGTCTTCCTGCAACTCGAATGTGTATTACTATTAAAATTGAAATACTGAATGGTATGTTAAACATTGCCTCAATTAAAGTTCTACCTATGGAAATATTCTTTACTAAGAAATGCCATGTTCTTGCTGATTTTTCTTTCTGCTTTTGCATTTCACTGAAAAAGAATGGTGTGTCATAAGGGTGCGCAAGTGATTCAAATTCAAATGATTCAAATTCTCATTTTCAGGTGAACTATCACTTTAATGAAAACTGGGAGGAGCATGTTCATTTAATTCTGTCAGTCCGAGGACTAATGTGTAACTACGACCTTTAAATTTCTGACTGTATGGCTGTATCTCTCCAGGGCTACAAATTGTGTCACACCTCAGGCCCGTTCATTATAGACAGCACACAAGACCTGTCTAGCCTTTCCCACTTCTAATACATTATGTATAGAAGTGAACGCTTAAATAATTGAATAGCTGACATGTTTGCACCACACACAAACACGCAGACAATGGGAATTAATGTATAAGCAAGTATACAGTACACTCCCAGACACATGCATTGGACTCCAAACATATGTCCACTGGAATTTAATATAAACTAGTATTGAATTTTTCTGTCAAGTGAGCCACAGGTCATGTGGTTGCTTTTTTTTTTTTTTTTTTTTTTGCTATTGTTATTTGCGCCGCCCATTATTGAGAAATAGCTTGATTTGTTTTTGTTATTTTTTCTAACCTTGTCAACCTTGAGGAAAATGAGCCAGTGGGAACATACATTAATTAATTCAGCAGACACAAAATTAAAACAACTGCATTATCATAACAGAATACATTTGCTGTGGCCATCTTACACTGCTCTCAGCACAGCTGGTGGTGCAGGACCTCTCAAAGTCACCAGGAAATGAGCATTTAAAAGCCCCAGAGAAAGTACTGTGCATCTGATTATACATGCAATCCTGCATTAGAGCAAAATCCATGATAATGCCTGCGATACACATGCTAGTGATTAGATACAATAGGGAGGGGCGGTCTTTAAGGTATGGATACAGACACAGGCTAATGCCTATCACCATGTTTGCAATGATCTCTAGACGGCCATGTAAAAAAAAAAAATCATTATAAATGATCATCTAGTGACTGTGGTAATCCTTTGGATGTCTGTCGCTGCTGCTACAGCCTTATTGGATTTGTCCCTCTTGCTCAATTTAAGCCCCTATTAGAAATAATGAGCCTTTAGCCGCTAATAAATTGTGTGCCTTTACCCCTGACTCAAGCATTCAGAGAGAGAGAGAGATTTGTGTTTGGTGGCTCATCCCTTTCCGTGATCTCTTCAGTTTCCTCTTTCTTTCTTTCTTTCTTTCTTTCTTTCTTTCTTTCTTTCGTTCACCGAGTTCTAAATCAATGCCATGTCTATTGCCATATACCAAAGTAGTTCGGTATTTTTTTAAAGTACTTTCCATTTGTTTTTAATTGCAACAAGCAAAAAAATTGCAAGTAGAACACCAACATACTAAGCTTCAATAATACCAGAATATAGTGCTGGGCAATGATTAATTGTTAATTTATATTATATATGTGTATGTACTGTGTATTTATTACGTACATATAAATACACACACATACAGTATCATTTTTATTTTTTATATTTCCATGTATATATTGAGAATTGTATAAATTATTTTATATTTAAATAAATTTTATATATAAATATAACATGTTCTTAAATGTATTCATGCATGTGTGTGTATTTATATATGCATATTAAATACACACAGCACACACACACATATTATGTAAACAAAGTCTTTGATTTTGAATATATATGTCTATTTATAGACATAGAATATATATTACTTTATGTCTGTCAAAATGTAAGTGAAAAAAAAAAAGATTTCTGCAGCCTTGTGTGTATGTGTGTGCGTAAGTGTGGGTAATGGAGCTGAGTGTACAAAGATAGTGTGTTGGAGATGTTGGAAGGCGCTCAGCTGAAGTTGAAGGATGATGGTGCTGGGGATGTGATTTAGACTGCAGCGATAAAGCAAAAGTGAAGTATTATCACATCACTTTCTGTGTATGCAGACATCTGGTATTAGCCAGGTTAATTTAGCATACAATAAACATCAAAGACTACAGAGAATCCAGGGAAAAAGGATGCAGTTCATCATTCATGCCGTAAAATGTGTGAGTGTTTGGGGGTTGCATATATTGCGGAGTGCAAATGTCCCCAAAAGGGCAGTAAAACCTAAAATCACCCATATTGTGGGGAGCATCCAACAGCCCCCATGAGGAAAATGGCTTAATAAAGATACTAAGGAATGCCTTAATGAACATGTAAACATGCAGGAAGTTTCTCCAATGTTCGAAACAGGTGTTTCAAAAAATTGTGGGTTTAAACAGGGCTGTCACAATGTGTTCATTTCTGATACCTGTTTGAAAAGAGTTCATACTACATCAAAGGATGGCTGCAAGGGTTAATGGCAGGATTTGGTACAGGGCCTTGAGCAGTGTCTCTCAGTGCCGTTTGTTTATAATAAGAGGATGGTCACACAATCAGGATGTTGACTCTAATGTCTGGGTCAAAGATCAGAGGTCAACTGTGATGTGATCCATTTATAAACAGACCGAGAGGAAACCTCCAATTCCTGACCATCACCCTGCTCTTTGCCTTGGCCTCAAACTCTTTATTATGCTCAGCTGATGACAACAGCTCTTAAACGTGATTACATTTAGCATGATGAAAATTTTCATCTAGATTAATAATTTTAGGTCATGTGCTTTGACTACTTTTTAGATTACCTTTAGATTACGAATTTGTTTCAAACGTACTACCATTTTGACCAAAAAACAAAAAACGAAATAAAAATAATTACATTAGGTGACACACTGAACTATACATGTTGTTAAATTATTTAAAGATTTATTTCCTTAGATATATTTCAAGTAAATATTTAATGGAAAAGTGGCTTAGGCAGAAAAAATATTCATTTAAATTAACATTTTGTGACAATCTCTAAATGAATTACTACCATTGTGTGAATAATGTGTAATCATGTAATCCACAAAAAATAATCTGTATTCTGATTATCATTTGTGTGTTTGTGTGTGTTTGTGTGTGTTGAGATTTAGCTGAACCATATAGGCTATATGTGGTTTATTTACTTTTCCATATGAAGCAAAATAGTTGCTTTTGCTTTGATCCATGACCTGCTTTAGACTCTGCTCCGTGACCTGACCCTGGAAATGATAATGAGGTCACAGTCAGGGTCAAGGCTGAGCACCAACTGAACAACAACCAAGGTTTTCTTGATGGATGGTAACCTTGAGAGAGTCTCAAGTAACATTAGTATGCACCCTACCAAATACAGGCCATCTTCCAGAACATATCTGCAGAAATTCTGAATATTTCTTTTAAAAAGTCTTGGGGTGAATCCATAGTGCATTCCATTTCAACGCAAAAACCTGAAACATTGTGAATCTTGCAGCAATGTACGAGCTACAGTTGAGCACACCATGTAGAGGAAAACTTCTTCAGTATATCACACACACACGTCTAGACAGATTGTGTTCTTCCCAGTTCATCTGTCTCACAATTGTAAGTGTGTGTTTGTGTGCGTGTTGGTACATGTGCGTCTGCTTCCAAACATTTGGTTAAGCATGGGCACTCTAACCATCTGATGGTAGTGGCATAACAGGAGGTTCAAGCAGACTCTCATGCATTGAATATCAGACATCAGCCAGACAGAATGGAGGATGCAGCTTATAGGATGGCAGATGCAGACAGTCTAGAGCGCTGAATCTATAGTCATTCCAGACGTAAAAGTGACAGTCACCAAAATATTAACATTTTGTCATAGATTACTTATCATTGAATAGGCAAATGAAAAGCATTATGATTTCATGTTTTATTTTTACTTAATTTATTGTTTGCACCTAGTACATATGTCAGATGGGTTGTCCAAACTTAAGCTATAAGATAAGAAATTACAGGACAGCAATATATATAAAAAAGTGGACATATGTAGGATGAAGTATCATATTATATTATGAGAGTATTACGTCTTGTACTAGCTCAACCTTAGACTTCAGAAAGGTCACCAAAACAGTGTTTATAAAGCAAATGCATAAAAAAGAAAAAGAAAGATGATGTTAGATGATTTTGAATTTGCCGAAGAAAATAAAACGTTTTCCTACCTTTTTAGACTAGTAGACAGATGAAGAACTGTGTGTGACTTTCCCAATGTGATTACGCAATGGTTGTGGACGCACATTGTAAAGCTAGTGCATTTTTTGTAAATCTTTTTTGATGTTTTGATTCACTGAGTAGCCCTCCCGGGAGTGCAGCATGAAGGTTGGTGCCGTGGCTTAGTTGGTTAAAGTGCCTGTCTCGTAAACAGGAGATCCTGGGTTCGGATACCAGCGGTGCCTTTGGTAGCCCTTGTGTCCCTCGAGACTGTGCTTTTCTTAGCTTGGACCGCAAACAGGGATAGCGAGGAGTGTAAAAGCAGCAGGCGATTCCGTTTCCAAACCATCTTGACTCAGTTGTCAACAGTTTCAAGCCATTCTGCTCCTGACCTTTGAGTCCTGGCCTTTTCTCTGTATGCTTTCATCACCCTCCCTGAAGCCAAGCATGCAGGTGGTTGCCTTGGCTTAGTTGGTTATAGAGCCTGTCTAGTAAGCAGGAGATCCTGGGTTTGAATCCCAGCGGTTCCTTTGATTGTCCGTTAGTGTGCAGCGGGTCCTTGCTTAGTGTGTGTGGCTTAACTGTTGAAAGCGCCAGTCTTGTAAACAGGAGACTCTGGGTTTGAATCCGAGCGGTGCCTTCTATGTCACCCCCTGTTGTCTCACAGTTTTACAGGAGACCCTGAAGGTGCTGTCGGTCTTTTCAATAGGGCGACAATTGCAAAGAGACCTGAGGACCTGTCTTTCCTGTCCACAGAGCGTGCAAACCTCACTGAGCTTGACGGCACAAAGCAGGAAGTAGAACCTTCATGTGGCTCACCACACTAACCATCATGGGTCATGATCATAGGTTGGAATTCCAGCGGTGCTTTCAGCAGCCCTTGTGTCCATCAAACCCATGCTTTTCTGAGGTCTGAATCAGGGATAAAAGCAGCAGGCGATTCCATTTCCAACCATCCTGACTCAACAGTTTCAAGCCATCCAGCGCCTGACCCGTGAGTCCTGGCCTTTTCTCTGTATGCTGTGATCACCCTCCCTGAAGACAAGCACAAAGACGGGCACCGTGTCTTAGTTGATTAAAGCGCCTGTCTAGTTAACAGGACATCCTGGGTTTGAATCTTAGCAGTGTCTTTGGTTGTCTGCTTGTGTGCAGAGGGTCCTTGCTGAGCGTGTGTGCATATTTGAAAATCAACCCGCAGCTGTTTTTGAAGGATAGCACGCCATGAAAATGCACCATGGCAGCGCGGTACCATGGCGTAGCTGGTGAAAGCACCTGTCTTGTAAACAGGAACTCATGGGTTTGAATCCCAGCTGTGCCACCCTCGGTGGTTTTAAAGGAAACCCTGACAGTGCTGTCGCTGTTTTGAACCGGACGACAATTGCACCCAGACCTGAGGACCCGTCTTTTCTGTGCACAGAGCATGCAAACCTCATTGAGCTTGACGGTACAAAACAGGAAGTAAAACCTTCACGTGGCTCACCCAAGCTCCACCATGGGCTCTGTGGCACAATGGATAGCGCATTGGACTTCTAGATTGCCAGGTAAGGCCATTCAAAGGTTGTGGGTTTGAGTACCACCAGAGTTGTGCCTTTTGGCATTGCGTTAAAGCACCTTGGTCAACAGACACAGAGGGTAGCTGGTCACCCTGACTGTTTTAGGCTGTGCAGTGCCACACCATCGTTCTTCTTTGCCGGATGCTTTGATCCTCTGAGTTGCCCTTCCGAAAGGCCAAACAAACTGGTTGGCGCCATGGCTTAGTTGGCTAAAGCACCTGTCTGGTAAACATGAGATTTGTTGTTTAAATCCCAGCAGTGGCTCTGGAGGAGCTGGAGTACCACCTTGGGCTTTGTGCATTTTCTTTCCGGGAACAGAATGCAAATGACAGGTCCAGAGGAGCAGCAGCCTTGTCCGTCCTAAAACAGTCCATGTGACATCAGTGGCTCAACTTAAGATTTGCAACGCTACAAAAAAAAAAAAAAAAAAAAAATTACAAAATTTCACTCTACCATTCTTCTCCCATGACTTACTCTAAAATGGCAGAAGACATATCACAACGTAAGCATATACTTTCCTCTGGGCGCAAACAACTGCAGATTATGTACATGTGCGTGCTTTCACCCGGAAGTAAACAAGGCTGATTATGTCAAATAAAGTTAAAGCGTGTGTATTTGCTGTGCTGTAAACTGTCTATGGAGGGTCGGATGGCTCTCTGATGTCATTAAAAAACTTAATTTGTGCTCCTAAAAAGAACAAAGGTATTATGTGTTTAGAACAACATTAATTACAGTGAGTAATTAATGACAGAATTTGGGGGATTTAAATTTTTGGGTGAACTAACTCTTTAACACATTTCTTCATTTGCTATTAGGATGAACATACCTCGATATGCCACTTTAAAAACAAAATGTACATGCCACAAGACACTGATAAAAAGAGTGAGACGCAACACAGCATCCAAAGATGTCCGTCTGACACAAACAGTACATACTGTGCGACAGCCATTTACAGCACAGATGGAACAGAAGAACAGACTCACACTATTATATGAAGAAATGTATCATGTTATATATAAACGTACATGTTAAACATGAAAGAACATGAAATGATAATGAATTTGTATTCTGACCCAATTCAGAGGGCGGTTTTAAGAAACAGAAGGAGCAAGAGCAAAGAAACACACTACACGAGAGCATCAGTGGCAGCGAGCCTACTAGACGCCCACTTTCTTTTCCTTTCCTCTCCCACACACACTCTGTTCCTGTGACGTCCACTCAAATCCCCCACACGTCTGCGTGGGCGTCTGCTCCCCCATTCATCCGCACTCCTCCGCTTCACACGCTGTTCTCATCCCTGCGCATCCTCCTCTCCAGCCTCTCAATGACTTCCACGAGCAGAAGTGCCACACGCTTTGGGCTCGGAGTTGGAAGAGGAAAGCGCATAAATGCACTTCATAAAAAGTTTTGATTCTCTAAAGTCAGAGCTTCTGTTGTACAAGCCACATTTCATGCGCTTCAACTCATGTTTGGATTGGGTTGCGATAACAAGCATTCAGGATCCAGAGGTGCTCCCATCTTTCATCTGTGTCCTAATGTTACCTCAAGCTGATGTACCAGGCTTCGATTTCAACTGGCCGGTTTCCAGGAGTTACAGCCTTTTCCGAAGCTCACTCATAATCCTATCAAAACACACATCACACTTTCCATGGAGACCAGCTTGTTTCTCGGGACAATGCCTCCTGTGGTATTATGGTCACACAATGTTAAGGATTATTGCACCATCACTCATTAATAGCTGGAATTAATGTTGAAGAAGGAGCAACACATCACCTATGGCCTTTTCTGCCCATTACTGAGACTCGGGCTCACACTGTAACTGGTAGTAATGAGAAATTTCCATTGACTTGACACTAATGCTGCCTTCACATGCTATCAAAGTGATCCTACTCCCCACTTCTGAAATCTAATTACTGGCATGTCACATTTAAGTGCTTTATTCTAGCATATTTCTTGGCAAAAACCTGCTTTGATACAGAATCGCTAACACATAGTGCCAATACAATACAAAAGCATGTTGTTTACAGTCACATCCAATAAAGAATGCAGCCATAACTCAAGCTAGTAGACTCTCTTCAGTACATTTACGCTATTTAGCTAGTCAGCTTGCTTAAAATATTACGTTTTGGTTAAATACAAGCTATTTTTTGTTTGTTTAATGTGATGACCAAAACAACAAGCCATATTTGGTAAAAATGAATAAAACCTTCCATTTAATCTCCTCCATGTTAAAAGGTAATGACTTCTTCCAAATCAAGATCTGTTCTTTTTGAGTTGTGCGAGAGTTCATGTGCAATTTCTAGGGCTATCTAAAGGCAGCATAAAGCACATGAATGTTTAATAGCCTAGACAGGCTTCTTTTTGTTTTATTATTATTGGGATTTTGAAATATGTGCATATACCTTTTTAAATACTCTCTGTGCCAGTTTGCGTAGTTGAAAATCATCTAATGTATGCAAAGATGCAGAAGGAGTGTTTTCTAGTTTTCCACGTACATTAACATATTCATAACAGTGGACATTGAAGAGGCAAGGATTAGTGATTGTGATCTCATTGATATGGATGCCAGAGTTATCCCTTCCTAGAGTTCTGCTTTCTGTGGAAAACAAACTGTGTGTGGATGGACGGATGGATGGATTTGCTTGTTTGTAGCTGGACTTTGTGTGGGTGGGATAACAGTTTTCTTTCAGCTCACGTGCTGTCAGTATGTGACTAAAAATTAGGAAATGCATGTGGCAGTATGAAGAAAATACAGTTTCACTAAAACGAAAGGCTGAAAAACTGCCTAAGGACACAGAAGTAGAGTATGTAGAAAGTGTTGTTTAACAGGAGGATACATGTGTGTATATTTGAATGTTTGTAATCAAGGTACCACATATTCTCTTTACTACAGGATGCATAAGCTTGAAATGCAGCACAGGTACACATTACATTATCAACATTAAAGAGGCCAAATGTGTGACCTATAGTGCAGATTTGTTCATATTGAAATTTTTTATTGAACATTTTTATAGCTATTTTGTTCACTTCCAGGTTAAAAGTGGATTTTACAGTACTCCCAGATTTGGGATTGTGGCCCTTACTGTAAACCTTCACATCCATAAGTCAACTAACCCCTGCTCTTTGTTCTCCTCTGTCTGCTAGTTTCGGTGGCTCTCTGCTCCTCTCTGTTCCTCTTCCCTTGTGGTAGTATATTATATCTTCTATTCATAACAACTCAAAGACGAGCAGGTTATTGTTATGATTTCGGAATGTAACCACCGAAATGTCATGACACATTACACCTGGGCCAACAGCCCCACCCTTCCCTGCAGCCTGTTTACTTTAATGTGTGTGTGTGTGTGTGTGTGTGTGTGTGCGGGTTTATGTGGTTTATGAGGACACAAATTTGTATAATGACATGGG
>JAUMHQ010000063.1:4355761-4386012 GCA_032361165.1 Enteromius paludinosus | reverse complement strand
AGGCGGAAGCGCCCGGTGAGTGTCGATGAAAAGGGTCCGGGTGGGAACTAATATTCCGGCGATAGTTCCCGCTGATGGCGGTCGGACAGCGCCACGGAGGTCCGCCTTACAACACATACCTTCTATGTACATATCAAAGAACAATTACAAATATTCTCTCAATGCATTCTATGGCACCTTTAAGCTTTAAACAATTGTGTTATTAAACTATGCTTGACTTAAATGATTAATTTACACAAAAATGAAAATGCACTTTTTTAATTACTTTTAAATGTCATAAATTACTCACCCACATTTAATTCTAAAACCGTAAGACCTTGGTTCAACAAAAATAGTATTCCCGTGGCTTTATAACATTAAAGGGGGTTAGTTTAACCAAAAACGAAAATTCTGTCATTAATACTCAACAGTGTGAGTATTAATGTCCCATAAGACCTTCATACATCTTCGGAACACAAGTATTTATGATGATATCAGAGAGCCATCTGTCCCTCCATAGGCAGCAATACAACTGAAATGATCCCAGATCCAAAAACGTGGTAAAAACACCAGTAAAACAGTCCATGTGACATCAGTGGCTTAACGTTAGTTTTGCGACGGTACGAAAATACTTTTTTGGGGCAAATAATAATAATAATAAATTTGGGTGAACTAAACCTTAAGCTTAGCCACTGATGTCACATGGACTATTTTAACAATATATTTACTACCTTTCTACTGTAGGTCTTTACCTTGTCAGTTGCTTTACTGTCTCAGTAGGGTCAGAAAGCTCTTGGAGTCATCAAAAATATCTTAATTTGCGAACATAATCAAAGATCTTCCAGGTTTGCAACAATAAGATGGGTAATAAATAACAATTTTCATTTTTGAGCGAACTATAAGGACTGCAGGAGACGTTTAACAGCAGTATTATGACTGTCCTCTGGTTGTGTGAATCACTTTTTCCATAAGATGTGTTGAGTGTTGACAAATCAACGAGTGGGTTACAGTACTACGTTAAAATGACCTGCATAAGCTCCAAAATTGACAGTAAATAAAGCTTTTTTGACTAGCGGTTAAAAGAACAATAGTCCTGTGCATGTTTTTTGAATCATTACTCCAGTCTTCAAAGTCGCATGACCCTTTCATCAAACCTCAATTTAATGCTCAAGTTTTTAAACGTTATTTATATTTCATGAACTCTCCATTTGCCAGGTACTGCATTTTGACTTTATATGCACAAAATATAAAATCACTGCATAAAATTAAATAAGTTATTCAAAATAATAACATAAAAATATGAAAACTACCACAATAAAAATATTGGATCATGGATCTACAAGACCATTTGCCATACATCTCTGACCAACTTGGTCAACCATGTTCAGTAGAAAATAATGCTGGTTTGTCATTTTGTAGTTGAACACTACAGAGTCCACCAGAGAGACCAGCACCAAACCAGCTTTAACCAGCATAAACCAGCCTGCTGGTCTTTTCAGCACGTGTGCTGGAGAAAGGTTTCTCTATGGGTATTGCCAACAGCAGAGTTATTTGGCAGACTGAGAGCTCTTTGGCACATACGCATAGAGTGTTCCAATAGCTATGGGAGCAATCTTCCAGTCCTGGAACAGTGTGCTCATGCCGTGCTCAAATACCTTGACTGAACCTGGCACTACTCTAATATGAGACAGAGAGAGCTTGCAGGAATACTCTATTTCTGTGACTCGCACACCAGGAAGATGAAAGTTCATAACAATATGTTAAAGAACAAAAGGAAGAAGAAAAACACTTGAGCATTCAGTTGTTCTGAAAGAACGTTTCATAGGCTTAACAGATGGGAAGATGAGGAGAAAGAGACGTTGTAGATGCTTTATTGGCAGCATTGCATATGGCTAATGCTACACCTGATTAATAATTCAACACAACCAAGTTATCCAGCCATTCCACATTTCACACACACACACACACACACACACACACACACACACACACACAGCTATAGAATCGCTACACATCAACAATGAAGCAAAGGCTATGCGACACTAATGTCTGGATGCTAAATGAAAGGCAGCCTTTAAAACGATTTACAGAGCTATTCCACACGCTAGCCACCGAAAATGAGAGCATGCTGTAGTGTTATGAGAGCAGGTTGACAGAAAACCGCTATGGCAGTTCCATGTGCTCAACAATGTTGAATGTCCTGTAGAATTTTGCTTTACGGATTTAGTGCACACACATTCCATAGACGTACTGTATCTGGCATTATAACTGTGATTTGCAGTTGTGGCTAGCGCACGCTAGGGGCCATGTGGT
Source organism: Enteromius paludinosus (assembly GCA_032361165.1). NCBI lineage: Eukaryota > Metazoa > Chordata > Actinopteri > Cypriniformes > Cyprinidae > Enteromius > Enteromius paludinosus. The sequence continues at coordinate 4,383,720 of JAUMHQ010000063.1, read as the reverse complement.
CAGAGGGTTACAGAAGGACATGTTCAGTCAGTATAAACTGACCTTGTGTCCACCCGGCCCTAGTAACAGAGCTTAAATTAGTGGAGTCATGCATATACAGCCAAATGCACAGGGTCCAATCAACTTCAATGTCACACGGGTCTTCAGAATTTATTATAGTATGCTAATTTGGTTCTTTTTTAATGTTACAATATTTATTAAAAAATAAAAACTGTTGTGCTACTCAATATATTTTGTGAAAGTTTTGATAGATAGCTAAACAAGGCAATACGTGTCATTCATTTGTCATCCAATTACTACGTTTCGTATCACGGATCGATGAATAGGTGACACCCAGTGCATTATGGGTGCATCATAGCAAAATAATCCAGTATTTTTCAGACAAATTTTATTAAACCGTCCCAGCATAGAATTATCCGTAAAGTAAATGAAGTAAATGCACATATTTTACATCAGTGAGGTTAATTCTTACTACCCAATTCCAAAGCTTGTTTTATGTTGTAGTTCCTAATAAAATGAACTGCCAACTGGCGAGTAAGATGTTTACGAACCGTAACCAGTTTTTCCTCACATTTGGCAGCCAGTGAGTGTTAGTTTTGGACCTTGTCTGCAACTTTTCACTCAAATTACACAACTTAAATACTACCTACTTTGTAGCTAAACATTTAATTCCATTGCAACTGTCATGCTACTGTCAGACAAGTGCTGTATAATTATGGCAGTGCTAAAAATGTAGTGTGTGAAAAAATAATAGGTGTTTGTCTGAAATAATGATGCATAGATAAATACATTAAAGGTGACATCTCATCAAAATATGACTTATTCCGTGTTCAAGTGAAATAATTGGATCCTCTGTGCAACTAGCAACCCAGAAAACATGAAAAAGAACAACCAAGTAATGTTTTATTTATTTATTTGTATTGTTTTGGTAAGGTTTATACCAAATCCCAATAAGACACAAAAGATACAAGATATAGTACTCACATGCTGTGTGAAAGCCACTCTGTTGGTGCATTCTCAGAAAACCGTTTATCAGAATTTTGAACGAATACGATTTTCAATGCATGATTTCAGCATGAGATACATGATGCAAGCTGCAAAAGCCACCCGCTTTATCACCTCATTTGCATTTAAAGAGACATGCTCAAAAACAGGGTGTTTCTGCTCCCTCTCAAAATATGCATCTTCAAAATTATGATCTGTTGGGTATTTTGAGCTGAAACTTCACAGACACGTTCTTGGGACAAGCTGGGACTTATATTACATATTGTAAAAAATAAGCATCCTGTAATATATACACAGTGTAAGTATTGATTTAAATAAGCAGATAACGTATATAGAAACTTTTTTACTTTTACACATTTGAAACAGGATAAATCTCCCTGCAAAGTGCACAGTTATAACAATCATGGTTGCCATATTGGTGGGTGGTTCCAAATCGAAATGCTCAAAACTGGGAAATCACTCCCCAAATGGAGAAACCGACCAGCATTTTACTATAGAAACTGCACTCTATTGGTTTATACTACCTGGTCTAAACATACATTGGTGCGCTTTTTAGCAAGACACTGAATATGTACCAACAAGTACATATCACTGTAGTTTCCAAAAGAAATGACCACTAGAGGCAGTAAAACTCTGACACCTTTTATTTCTTTTGACACACATTTAGAGTTTCGATTAATAAAGCCGAATTTTTGCACAATTACTTGAAGAATATCATGTTATGATTTAATTATATGCTGGGATATTTGAAAACTAATACTTTTGAAAATTAGCATCACACATATTCAGCTTAATATCTATGGGTTTCCATAGATGGTAGGTTTGTTCGTAGCTCACGGAGTACTGAGGTGTTTCCAACATAATAGAGCATTAACTTTTAACAACAGTGCGGAACCGCTGTAATACATACCCATATCAGCACAATGTGCCAAGGTTCACGTATTGAACCTGTGTTTTAGCGCCACTCAGCGGACATTTCTCTTTGAAAAAGCACAGTAAGGCACATAAAAATGGTGTTGCACAATAAGTGCATAGAGGTACATATTTTTATGAGACCAGGTTGTTTATAGAGCTTTGATTGTGCCACATAGCCCCCATTTCTGAGGGAATCAATGGTTTGTACATTTTGGCATGGTGGTATTAGTAGAAAATACACACATATAACAATAACCCACAACAAAAGCATAGCATGAACACGAATTATAACAATGTTATAATTATTATAACAAATCAGATGGTACTCATCTGACATATAGATGGCTAGTGCTGATGTATGTTGCTGTCAATGCCCTCAGCAGTTGTAGGTGAACCCAGATAGTAGAGCAGTGAGAGTTGGCAATGCCAGGAAACCTCAGACTACAGCAGACCAAGACTTCCCTCATGACTCACAGCTCCATGAGCATAGGGCAGCAGAAACAGCTCTTTGTTTGGAAGAATGGAGTAACCTTAGGAAAAAAGGAGAAGAGTGTGGAGTGTTGAGACATGCCCTTTGTGCGCTCTTGGCAAAAGATAAGCAGGAGGAGGAGGAACATGATGTGAATCCATAGAATGAGCATCCAGGGCGCTGAAACATCATATCAGATAGTCCTGCGTTAATGTAAAGCTACAGAAGTGCCCAAAGCTTATCAAATGCACAACAGTGCTAGCAGAACAAATACAACCCTAGCCAGGGTTAGGATATGATTTATTCACAGCATGCAATAATCTGAAGAGAACAGATAATTATGCATAGAGACAAGTCGTAGATTTAAAGTTCAAATAAGACTTTATGCACAGCACATGTCTAAATAGGCTACTACAAAAGAAACATAACCAATGACAGCTACAGTAAGGTTTCATACAGTAGGAGGGAATTTCCAGCCCAATCTGATAGCAATCCGTACATATTTTATGAGGTGGCTAATTCTTACGACCTCACTCATACACATTCAAATTATTTCTGTTAAATCAATGTATTTTTACTCATTTGAATGAATTTGTTAGAATGACCTACACCTATCCCTGCCCCTAAATCTACCCGTCACTGGGGTTTTAGACAAAACAATAGCACGAATTAGCCACCTCGTAAAATACGTATGAAATGGTTGTGTTGGAATTTCGTTTAAGTTTAATGTTAATGTTATAATTTTATTATACAGTTCTCCCAAAACTGAAAACTCATTTGTTTACTAAATTTGATGTTCTTTTGCTGTTATATTCTTGTTGCATACAATAAAGGCCAATGCTATCATATATCGTGATCCACAGAGCAAAAACTTTATTAACGTCATTTAAAAAAATAATGATGATGATGATGATGAACAAGATATAAAGTGAGCCATTGTTTAGTGAGGGATTATAAGCTTTATTAAAAGATCGTCAGAAATATTATCAAAGAGGATGAGATGTACCAGGGGGAAATGACTAATCACAAAATTAATTAAACCCTCTGCAGACATTTTTTTTAATGTCTGTGTTACTGTTTTCCCTCCAAAAAGAATGTAACTTCCAGTAAGGTGATGTCATTAAGCAAAGATTGTAAAGCAATATTACTACAGATAAAGGTCATGTCATGTCATTACTTGTATAATTTGGCACAGGACCAAACCCTGTGAAAGGTAACACTGAGAACATAACAAACAATACCTTGATTAGAAATCAAACAACATATTAAACAAACTGCATTGTGCTTGAAACATTTTGATTAGACAAGTAACAAAGCTGGCCAGATCTTACATGTATGCCAAATATAATATACAACACAGTCAGTAATTATTAAAACTTGTGAATATGTTGTTTCCCAAAATGACCTTGAACTTAATATTTACCAATGCTTCCTCTTCTTGGTCATGTGACCACATTCATTCAGCTCATTGGCCAGTCACAAACATGTGTTGTTTGCTTCGTCTTTCTTTCTGTCTCGTTCTCTCAAAAGCTTTCTAATATGAATCCATGGTTCTAAATGTATCTGCCTGCTCAGTAGTCAGAAAAACTGATCCAAACTGACCTCAGGTATGTCTGTCCCCATTCCTAGACCCCTCACCTCAATTTACTGCCATCCTCTTTTGCAGCGTGTTCCCTTTGACCGATAGAGTTTCACAACTCTACTCAGCTGCTTCTTTCACCCCATAAACACCCACCACAGATCACTGTGTGCTCAAGGTCATTCTGAAGTGGGACAAGAACTTAAACATATAGCCAGAATAAATGACTCCATATATATTCTATAGTAAGTATCTAGTGTCTAAAGCTGATGAAAATCTCACAGATGTTGCAAGAGGTATCCTAAAACACTTCTAACTAGTTAACTTCACTCAGAGGTCAATGGTCATCCATTCATACACGTCATTTTAACAGCAGCACATGAGTGAATGGGGTAAAAGGCTATGTTTGTCCAAAAAGCAAACAGAGGGAAAGAAAGAGAATGAGATTCCTATAAAAGCAGAAAGATGAAAGAGAAAGGTTATCTCTTCTTGTACTCATTGATCTGTGTGCATGGCCCAGAGCCACACACACCACTTGACAACTAGCTCACAGTGGAGCAGATTTGCTTAATAAAAATGTGGCACACTTTAGCCCTGTCCCATAATGCAGTCATCCATTCAGACCACAGGGAGACAATTTTTATGAACGAGCAAACATGTTTGAAGGCCAGTGGGAACTTAGATATTATCCTTAAACATTTCTAGGAAAACTAAAAAAGGAAAGCTTTGAAAAAAAAGACCTTTCGTGACAGTGTCAGCCGGCCTTTGGTGATTTTAATTGTTTTTTCTTCTCAGAAGAATTAAGAAGGGCACAAATTTCCAACTAATGAAAAGTCAGCAAGGTAGCTTCTACAGAAAAATATTATTAGGAATCTAGTTTCATTCGCAGGCTTATTGTATCTAGGTAGTTTCAACAGTCAATGTTTCAAACATTCTGCAGGAGGGATGCATGTGTGTTTTGTGACTCATACTGACTTTTTGTGTAGAGGATGACAGTGTGTAACCCCCAAACTTGTTCAAAATGAATTTGGAAGCTGTAAAGCAATAAATATCAAAAAAGCTTTTTAGAATAACTCGTTTATAGTCTTGTTTTGTAAATATGATATGCACTTGACAGGAATGAGCGGTATGATGGCCGGCCACATTGTGAGAAACTTAGTGTGTAGTTAGATCGCCCTCTCCAGGCCAATATTAGTAAGAACAAGTCTGAAAACCCAGACTAAACCACTGCAATATTTGATTTATATAGGCCTGACAAGTAATATTGTTTTTATTAGTGTAGCAATTGTAAAATTAAATACCTCCTGAAACAAAATTCCTTCCCTTTTTAAAGCTCTTCCCAGCTAGATCTATTAAAATAAAATCATTTAAAAATAGGCTGTATGTAATTTCTCATGTAAAGACTTGTTCATCAAGCTTGTACCTGAGGGTCCTCATCTGGACAGCAGGCAGTCAACAGTCAAAATCGGTAATGACACTAACTAAAGAAAGAAAGACAGAAAAATACTGACAGGTATTGAATAAAGTTGAAATTAAGGAAAATAGAAATATGAGCCTAACTGAAACACTGCACTGAAGTTAAAGGGTTAATTCACACCATTTTGTCATTAATTACTCAAACGCAAATTAAGATATTTTTGATGATATCAAAGAGCTATCTGTCCCTCCATAGACAGCAGTACAACTGAAATTATTCTGATCCATAAACATAATAAACAAATACTGGGAGAAAAATCTAAATAATACATCAGTACTAATCATTTTCCATCATTAAAAAAATAATAATAATAAAATGAGTGAATACAAATCAAGCAGTGACAGTCTGCTAGTCTGCTTCCTATTTACATTACACTCTAGATATAAACTCCACAACAAACATAAATGAATAACTGAATGATAATCCTGTATGTATCCAGTGAAACTTACAGTGATAAAATCACATAATTAGCCTTGTTTACATCCGGGTGAAAGCATGCGCATGTGCGTAATCTGCAGCTGCTTTCGCCTAGAAGAAAGCTTGTGCTTATGCAGTAATAATCTCTAAAATGACGGAAGTCGTAAGTCATAGGAGGCGAATGGTTGAGTATATGTTATTTTTGTTTTCTTTGCGCAAAAAAAAAAACAAAAAAAACAAAAAAAAAACTATGTTTGCAAAACTGTAGTTGATCCACCGATGACGCATGGACTTCTGTGGAGGGTCATGATGTCTGATATCATTAAAAATATCTTAACTTGTGTTCCGAAGATGAACAACATGAGGGTGATTAATGATAGAATATTACATTTTTTGTGAACCGACTAGCTAACTTTAAACTACTAAAATTTTAAAACTTAAAACATAAAAAAAATTAAAAGCACATGACAGAATCGCTAAATGGAACAAAACAATGTAAATTAAAATAAACGGGAAAAAAAAAAAATAATATATATATATAACAAAAAAGATTTAACACAGAAATAATTATATATATATATGTTATAATAAAATAAAATAACAATTACTGTAATATACTGTAAATATTGTAACAGTAATAATACTAATAATTTATTAACCCTTATTTTGTTTAAAATCTGTTTTGCTTTAATTTTTCTGTAAAACAAAAAAGAACAGTGAAGTCCAAACAACATTGTCATTCAAAATAGTGATGTTAGGAATATCCTGAAGTTGAGTAAATGATGGCAGAATTATCATTTTTGGGTGTCCTATTGAATGTAATATTTATAAAAGAGGGTTATACCCCTGAAAACCCCTCTTTTGTAAAAAAAAAAAAAAAAAAAAAGACAAATTCATCACACATTTATACAAACCTTTTATTGTATGACAGTATAGGGTGGGGGCATTACTGAAATCATTTGACACTGAAAAAAAAAAAATATATATATATATATATATATTTCCACAAATTGCTATCAATGTCTGTATTATTCAACATATTCCAAAACTAGAGCCATTAATACTTCATGGGCACATCAATGCACAGAGATACAGTGTGTGCGAGATCAGTGACATTAAAGTATGTATATTTGGGCTCACATCCGTGACTGAATTCATGTAAGGCACTTTCAGATTTAAACACAACTAGCTATTTAATTGGCTAAAGCAGTAGAACAATTTGAAACTAAAACGTCAACAATGGGGAAGGTTTTGTAGCACGTAGTGTAGATTGCATAATCAAGTATTATCAGTGTAAAATGAAATGAAAAAATAAAATAAAATAAAATAACGAGCAACAAATCCACTGTGTACGGGGGACATGTGCAGGCTCTTTGGTCTGGTATCTAAGGCATTAAGACAAAAGAAACTCAGGACATATAACAGAATCCATAGGCAATGTTCAAATTAACAATGCTTCCTTCAGACACAGACCCTTAATTATAGATAACTGCTTGAAGATTGTTATAGATGTGGCTGAATCAAGTCAGGTTTAGTTTACTGATGAGTTCAAGTTAATAGAGTGATAAGAAGAGTCAACAAACAAGGTGTAATAAGCTTGAATTCCTGACAAAATAAGTGTTAAGGCAACTGAGGCGACTCACTAGTGCGCTTGCTCAGCATCTGATGTCTGATCATAGTTATTAGAGCTATAAACAGGGACTGTGTATGTCTATGTGAGAACGGAAATAAAGTTAAGCACATGTGAACAAGCATAAACATCAAAACACAGATTCATAAATGGAAGTTTTCAGTCGAAAGGCCACATTCTTATTCTTAAAAAAACAAAACAGTGCAGAACACAGTTTATGTGCCATGATGGTCTTCTGCAGTGGTTAACAGAGAGAATCATTGCAGAAAGGAAGGCCCCATTGGTGCTTAAACTCTCATCTCATACATTTTCATAAATAATTAAGTCTAGCAAAATCAATGGTATTTACCTGAAGAGATTACGGTGACAGAGTGTTAAGTAACTAAATAAAGCACTATATTTACAACAAAGCTTGATCTTTGATTTTCCTACATCATACAAAGAGGGTGCTGACAAACTTACTGACGTTGAAGTAGGAAAAAATAAAATATCCAATTCTCTAATGTTAGTGTTGCTTGAGTATACATTTTAGAGAGAATTAAACAAGATATCTGCTTCTGATATTGTTGAGTGCATGATAAATAAAGCTGAAAACACGATAAGGTATGGATGGAATAGCATCCGATCCATATGGATTCTTGCTGAAGATGGTTGCCTGCTTACTAATACATAAACTCAGTGCAAGTGTAAACAGGTGTCATTCATTAGACACAATGGAACAATGTTAGTTAAGTGTTCTGTATGAGGCAAATGTGCCAGTTGATCTTGATGTTCCACTGCTATAAATGATGAGACGGGTATTTTTCTGTGGACTCTTGAAGGTTTTCATGGTTTTTTCACAGAATTAGCACCATACGTTTGTTGTTTGTTCATAAAACTGGGACATAAAGAGCAGACCCAGTTCTGAGGCCGGTCTATACCCTCTTCATGCACACTTGACACCTGCTGATGTGAGTTTGTAGATTCCCAGCCTTTAGCGTTGTAGGGACAGGTTTGCTGTAATCACAATTCACACAGACATTAGCAAGAGAAAAGGAACACATCTGGCAATTCTGATTACTCTCTTGGAGTTCTAAGTACTGCAATACTACAGTGAAGATGACTGTCACTATTTGCAACAAGTAGTATAAACAGCAGAGACAGTGTAAATAGAATCTATAGCTACAGTATTTGCACTTAGCACATCCCTAAAATACTGCTATAGTCAAGAAAGGGTAAATATCATATTTTGCTGTTTGCACTTGGTGTATTTACATTATAAATAGCCGCTGCATAATTTAAATTTGGTGTAAAGACACCATAACAATTAATGAAAAATCGAGAATATCATTTGTGTAAAAGCTTACCTAAACATTTCGTTGTCCTCTATGGTGGCTAACCAGAAGCTGTAGGAGTTGGCGTAATAGTTGCAGGTGCCACGACCGTGACACTCGATGAAGGGAGCCGAGCGGAACTCTTCCAGACAAGAACCCGGAGACGCCAAAGCCTGACCGGAGCCCTCAGCACCAGCACTAGTGTGCTGTTACACACAGAGAGACAGCGTCAGACCTTTACACACTAGCCACAAGTTCACATTCGTATTATCCTCAGAAAATTATGACAACAAACAGATTTGGCTTCCTATCAGTGTTTATACGGTGATAGAGGCTGACCTTAGTGGTTGACATACTTTGTTAAAAATCCTGTTCTTTAGTTTGAAGACAAAGTTAGGGCTCCATAATTATAATATTGCACTAGCACAATTTTACTGTAAAATGGAGCAAATAAATACATGTTTTATAGTACAAGTGTAAAATTATAATACTAATATATAGTATGTGTTTTAAAGCAACACTCTTTTTTTTAAATAGGCAGTCCTAATAACTCACCATGACGAAAGAGTATCCAATCCAGAGAGAATCCCACCCGCGAGGACAGGGTGGGATTCGGATGGTCTGACTGTGCACAGCAATCACCATAGCAGGAGCCTCACAAACTGAACATCTGTCACAAGAAAACATGCAAGCACATGAGAAGGACGAGGAATTATTTCTCAAGGAAATATCAAACGATTCATAGACGATCACAAACCTGCTGATGAAGGGTTTGATGCTTTCACCGGTAACAGGGGCCATGCTCATGGGCATGGGCTCGGGAGAGGTGAGCCAGTAGGAATAGTCATTACGAGAAGCGAAGTTACATACATTGTTGATGTTGCAGAAGAGGAAAGGCATTGGGCTGAACTTCCTCAGGCAGCTACCAGCTGTGCCTATTGGGTAACGAGAGCAGAACGTCAGGGATTGTCTGATTGATTTTTCAGAATAAATCTGCGATCTGTGTGAATGTTGTGCTAACCAAGGTCTTGTCCGTGTGACCTCTCGTTGCCTTGGACATAAAGCAGCGAATATCCATCATAAATCAGTGTCGTTCCCTCTGGACATGATGGAATATCAACACTCTGACTGTGGCGGGTTACAAGGAAGCCGTGGTCCATTGAGGCAGGGCCAGGAGGGCCGATGCCCCCTGGGAAACCACTAGGTCCTGGAGGTCCAGGGTACCCTCTAGGGCCTACAGAAAGGAAATTCATAAGCAGTCTCATGTATGGAAGGCATTTCAGTTCAGTTGAAAGTTATAGAACCTTTCTGCATATTGAGATATGAGGTAATGCTCGTACTATTTTATGTGTCTGTGAACCTACCAGAGGGCCCAGTTTGTCCAGGCTCTCCTTTGGCCCCAGGATGTCCATTATAGCCAGGTGTTCCATCGGATCCTTTCATTCCCTGAAGTCCCATCACACCTAGGAAAGAAGGTTGTGTGTTACACCTTGTCCTAACTACATGCCACGTGACTAAATTCCAGCGACAAGCAATTTAGGTGTCCACACTACATGCAACAGAATCAATCAAATATCACAGCCAATCAGAAGCTTGTGTGAGCGGGCTCTCTCTAAAAGACCTCTACTCTCGCAACAAAATGGATACGTTTATGATCTTATTTAAAAATATACACATTTTTTTACATCATTAAATGTACATACTGAGTGACTGATAACATCTCTGTTATGCAATACACTGGTTGGTTTGCAGTGAGTTCACAGGTCACGCAATATGATATTTAAACTCATATTGGACATGTTAAACTTAATCACCTGAGATTATCCACTGTCATGTAGTTTGTATAGTGTTGTTCCAGCCATGACGTTGCGGAACAAGAAACAGTTTCTAATCTAAAAATTTTGCTTGTCGCCATCGCGGCTAGTTAGGACAGAACCTCTGATTAACATTGAAAAGATAACTTTTATCGCATGTCGCAGCATCGCTTTGTGTGTAGTTAGGACACAGTGTCAGATGTCAAATGGCTATTTTCAGAAAGTTGTGAGTTCAAATATTTGAAATACTCACCCTGTAGTCCTTTCTGTCCAGGGAAGCCTTGAAGTCCAACTAGACCCTGGGGTCCCTGAGGTCCTGGAAGACCAGGTTCTCCCTTTATAAATGTGTGTGGCCCAGGGGGTCCAGGGGGGCCTTCGCTACCTTAAATAAAAGATATTAAAGCAGAAATTCAGTATAGTGTTTGGAATTGGATTGTGACTCCCAGAATCAGAACCGGATCAGATCTTGAACTGTCTAAAGATTCCCACTGCTACATAGGAGCAAGAAAAACATAATATTTTTCTTCTTTATACCTTTAAGACCTGGGAATCCTCTGTCTCCTCCATCACCCTTAAGACCATTCACTCCTTGCTCACCCTTTGTACCTGGAATGACACAGAGACACTTATCTACCCTCGCATTGTTTTTTTTTTCTAAATATGAAAAATGATACTCAAAAAAGCACTGTCAAATTAAATTTGATTTTGACTCTTACCAGGGAAACCAGGAACACCCTGCGGTCCCATCTCACCCTTTGCTCCATTATAACCAGGCAATCCAGGCTCACCCTACAGAGCACAACTGTATTAAATAACTCCCTATTATTTTTAAAGGTACAATTTTTATTTTTGAAAATGAAGCCTTAAACTCACAGGAGAACCAATGAAACCTTTGTCTCCTTTATATCCTTGAGTGCCTTGTGGGCCAGGAAAGCCCACATCTCCTTTTTCTCCTTTAGCTCCAGCACTGCCAGGTATGCCAGGTGGGCCTGGATCACCAGTCACACCTGGGGTAAAAATGTGACGTTAAGATGACGCAGACCAGAGTATTTTAGAGTATTAAATACAGTTCATTACAGTTCACACACAGTTCTTTGACTAACATTTTTGGACTACTAATAAAAAATATTCTGTGACCGACTGTCCTGCATGGTGAGGTGTTAAGGATTCACCTTTTACTCCTGGCTGTCCCTGAACTCCCCGGTCCCCTTTAGGCCCTTCCATGGATGTTCCTGGAAGCCCTCTCTCTCCAGGATGCCCTTGGTCTCCTGGGATTCCAGGTAGACCCTTCTCACCTTTGGTTCCAGGAATTCCTGGACTACCGGGCATGCCAGGAACACCAGGGTTGCCCGTGTCACCTGTGTGAAGACGAGGAGCAGTATTAATTTAATTTATTTACTTATCACTAAAATATCTTTAGATTATACATTGAAAATATTTAACTAAAATGTATCAATTTTAACAGACTTCCTAGTGCTCCACAATCTACTGTAATTATTGAAGATTTTTGAATCTGACCTTTGCTGCCAGTTTCTCCCCGGGCTCCTGGAAAACCTGTGCCAGGTATACCTGAATAAGAGAAATAATTGTATCTTAGATCACTGTGCACATTTTTATAAATTAGAGCATGAAAATGGCATACATGTTTTCATCTGTTTAATGTATTAAAAGTTTATGAAAGGTAGCAAGAACTGAAACCAAACCTATACAAAGATTACTTAATCTTGTCTTATAAACATGAAGTTTTATACAAAGAAATTTAATTCTAAATATATATAAAATACAGTTTGATAATGAGAGGTCCATCACCTGTAATCTTATAAAGCACTGTAACCTAAGGTGTTTCTACTTTTGAGGATGGCACAGTTGACATTGATCAAGGATCTTGCTGCAAGGATGCACTCTCAGACAAAAGCGCATCCTTGGAGAGTGTCATACATTTGCTTTGATAGGCTGTGTGGAAAGCACTATTACAGATTTGGTTTGGTGTGATTTAAGGAATTTGTAACTTTAGCATTCAAAGTGGAGCAAAAGTCACATGGTTCTCTAATTTAGAATACTCTGAATTCGTTAAGAACTAATACACGTGCACGTCTTTTAATAAGCCAGGATATGTGCATTACTCTAAACATGTTAAATGAATATCTCTTTTAGAGCCACATTTCACTTTTAGAGGTATACATAATCTTACCAGGTTCTCCTCTTTCTCCTACGTATCCAGGAATGCCATCTACCCCTGCTTCACCTTTCTCTCCAGGCTGACCTGGTGGACCCTGTAGACCAGGCTCACCTAACCAAAAAATTTTTTTTTATTTTCTCCACTAATTGGTATACATGTTTTCACAAACAAATCCATCAATTCTTAATTGTAATTCTTAATGTACTTATGAATATGTTCTAAATGTATTAAATATACAGTAAGAAGATGTACAAAGCTAAGCAAAAATGACAAAAATAAACCTATCTGAAAAATCCAGCACAATCCAACATTCATCTAAGCCTGTTTAGTGGTAAGTCAGTTGTAGTTGTTGTGTTTCTGCTCACCTCTTTACTTTATTATTATTATTTTTTATTATCCTCTTATCCTCAGTGATTCTGTCTTCACTAATGCTCAGTCAACACTTGCAGAGTGGACCTACTTTATTTCACTGACTACAACACTGCCTCAGTTTTATTTTATTCTCTATAGATCAGGAACAAACTGAGCAGGGTTTGGTTTAACACTGGGATTTCTATTGGTTAAATGTGTTTATCTTAATTCAATAATTTATTAAATTAAGTTCTTTAACTAACGAACACTCACCAAGAAATGTTATATGTAACACATACACAAGTTTCGTTACAGTCTTGCTTGGATCATACCAGCACCCAAAAGACAACAAATGCTGGTTGTTGTCCCATGCAGCATCCCTTGCCACTTCCAGCATGCAAAACATAACTTATTATGGTGACCAGCAATGCTGAATGTTTCACCAGGGAACTATAAATGGGTTGCTTCAACAAATTTTAAGGAGAATTTCATTTTCACTTACCTGGACGTCCTTGAATCCCATGTTCTCCTGGAGACCCTGGGAACCCACTGACACCTTTCTCACCTGGCCTCCCTGGACTGCCTGCTCATAAATATTATTGTTATTATAATTTATCATACTATTCTCCCAATGTGTTAATAGCCCTGGCTGGTAAACAAGTGTATTTCAGACATTGTAATCATCTTGCCTGGGTAACCAATCTGTCCTGCGTCTCCTTTAGCTCCTTGAGTTCCAGGAGTTCCTGGTATGCCCAATGTACCCTTCTGTCCCTTCTGTCCAGGATCACCAGGGAAACCAGGGGAACCAACATTTCCCTGTAAGTATGAGATAGAGGCTATGTTAACACTGTCAGTTTTTGGGATTGACAACTGCATTTACTTAGAGGTCTCGTTCACACAGCAGCTTACAGTTGCGATTAGAATACCGTCTATAAAAACGTGCATTGGGAGTCATAGTGAGTGACTAAAGTAATATCAAAGATGGTCACGTCCATAAAATTAAAAGTTTTAGCACTTTCTGAAATGACAATCAAGCCAGGAGTTCATCCGTCAAGTCCTCATTAACCGACAGCAGCTTTTATATTTGGGTGGAGTGTGAGGATTTGAAACATGAAAACAAAACCTTGATAAGAAAAACCTTTTAACTTTCAGATGACACACCATCACTGTAAGTTACCAAAACCATACACGAAAACTTTAACACATGGTAGACATTTGTGAAGCAAAGGCTTTTTCGTGCTGTATGGCGTGACTGCCAACTCGTCCTGTTCCGTTCACAGCGTGTTTTCCAAAGAATGCGCTTGTGAGTCCTGAAAATGTACAGGTGTAAGTTTGCGTTTATCACACGTGAATAACCATAATGTGTGTGAACATAACCATATTAAAGACTTAAATACATGACTGACAACCATATCCTGCTGCTGTGTGAACATGGTCAAAAGTATAAGATGAGACCAAGGAAGATATATCCTGCATTGTTTTTAAACTTAATGTACAGCAGCACAAACCTTCGCTCCAGGGGGACCAGGGATTCCTATTCCTGCTGCACCAGGATCTCCTTTATCTCCTTTGGAGCCATCAGTCCCCTTAAATCCAGGGTGACCCGGGGACCCACCAACACCTTTAATACCTTTTGCTCCTATTATACCTAAAGAACCACAAAATGTTCATTGATGAACACAAATTGTTCAACAAACGACATAAACATTATTACCAGAATTTTTCACATTAAACTCAGGTTACACTTATACTGTAGTGTACTGTAACACTTATGGTTACTAAAGAAATCATTAACATAACAACACTGCTTCTATGATTAATAATATTTGAAAAATCTTACTGTGAAAAGTCATGTGATGTATACAGTATATGCCACATATGTATTACATAAAATTATACAAAGCAGACACTTTATAAAAAACATAAAACATAAAATCAACCCACATATAGAAGAGAGAGCTACATTTACCTGGGTATCCCATGTCTCCTCTTGGACCTGGGTCTCCTGGTTCTCCAGTTTGTCCTGGCTCCCCAGGGACTCCAGGGTCTCCTTTTTGACCTGCAGTAAAGCCATGGTAAACAAATAATGTCCTCATAATAACATTATTGACTCATGTTACTTACCAGCAACTATACTGTTAATTTGACTTCAGATTATTGCCTGGACACTAACCTTCCTGTCCAGGTAAACCTGGCATTCCATCTTTTCCTGGCATTCCAGGGTCTCCAGTTGTTCCAGCAAACCCCCTTCCTCCGGTGGGACCAGGATCACCTGATAGACAAGGTTAAAAAATAAAGACTAATAGGTTTATAGTTCACTGATTTTCAGTATAAATCAGCAAAATCTTTTATGACGATCAACCAACAATAGAAACCAAAAATCCAGACATGTCTGCTTCCTTAAAACTCCAACAAAGGTTCATGTTATTATTATTATAATTTTTTTTTGCATCTGTTTAGATCACCTACAAAACATAGAACCATTCATTTGGTCCTACAACCTTGAAGACAAACACCTCTATATCTGTACCTCTGTCTCCACTATCTCCTTTATCCCCTTTCATGTGCTCCATGTCAACTTCACTCATGTTTCCAGGTGGACCCTGTAGACCCTGCTCTCCTCTCTCACCCTTGGGACCTGGATCACCAAACACTCCCCTGACCCCAGTCAAACCAGGGTCACCTGAAAGAGAAAGAACAATATCATAAAGATTTAGCTAATGCAACTCTAAATGTGCCCCTGTAGTAAGATTGAAAATCAACACAGTATCTTTTAGTCCAAATAAAAATAATTGTTTTAACCCTCTTTGCCCGTAAGAGACTAAGGGCCTCCCATAATGGGCCATCAAAATGCAGGTAAGAAAGACTGTGAGGAGAGTAATAACGTGGGGTTTTGATTATTTGCATTTGTATTGTTATTTGTATTTTTTTTTACAGCAGAGCATAATAAAAATATGCACAGTGAAGATCAAGGACGTATGATTAAACATACTGATCTGAACACTGAGACTTTAACAGTAATACATCTTGGTGCCAAACATTATTAGACATTCAGAGTGTTAACACTAATTTTAAATTTTGTGGTTTTACATTAAAAAACATTGATCAAACATGTAATTGTGAGATATTTAAACAAAGAAATGACATATATTTCACAATGTTTCGCTTGATTTTTATACTCTTCCTTCCAAAGGTTTGGAAATTCTCTTAGAAAAGTGAGGTTTTGGCGTGAATATTGGCATGTATCCTTTTTAAGTTGTGATAATTTTGCACTGATAATGGACAACACAAAATACATTGTTTAATACATATTTAAATTTTCGATTAATCAAACCATTAGCAGCTATTACAGCTCTGCATATTCTGGCATCCAAGCTGTCAGTTTATTCAAACATTGACTTGATATATTAGTCCAAGCCTCCTGAAGAATTGATTTACACTGGACACTTCTTATGGACATCGCGGTCCAGTTCCTCCCCTAGTAGCTCAGTTGGGTTGAGGTCGGGTGATTGGAGTAATCAAAATGAAAATTTTTATTGCTGGTCTTCAATGATAATGTTGAGTTACTTTAATGTATTTGCACCAAAAAATGCTAAGAATTTATGCTGATATCATCCAAAACCACACGCCAGGGAGGGCAGTGTATATATAGTCAGGAATTATAGATTGGGAAAAGTCTAACTGGGTAAATTTGTGTACAAGCTGTCACAATAACAACAGAGTAATCAAGAACCTTAGGCTACTCATCAAAGTGGTATCCTCCACTGGATCCACCTGCACGATGCATCACATTGTGTTTATCTTCTAGGGTAAATTCTAGGTTTCTCTTCCAGAAACAAAAATTAGTCTGGATGAACTCTTCACATTTGTTTATGGTTTTGTAGGTTTTGTGGGTGTTTACATGTCTGTGCATCTCATGTGGATGTTTAGCATTTAAAAAGCATGGTTGGCTCGTGTGCGTGATTCAGAGATGAGCACTTGAGTTAGTGACTTGGACTCGAGTCACACCCAAGTCGCATTTTTACAGACTTCAGACTTGACTCAGACTCGACCTGAAATGACTCTACACATGACTCCACTCAAGGAAAAGGACTTGTGAATATTTTACAAGCAACTTGAGTCTTTTATCCTTAAATACTTATAGCCTAACTGATATTCAAATGGCGGACCGCATCCACACTCCAACATATATCCGGACCGCAGGCCGTAACTGTAATGAACATGGCAGGAGCGTTTGGATTCATGTGCAAATCTTTAATCAGAGTGATCAGGCGAGGTCGATAAATCAGCAAACAGAAACAACGTAGACAGGGCAGAATCAAAGTCGGGGTACACAGGCACAGGTCGGGGCAACTTGCAAACAATCACAAGTCCAAGGGTACATAGTCAGAGGTTGAAAACAGAAAAACAAACACGTGAAATAAACACTCAGAATTGACGCCAGAGCGAATCAAGACTTCTCAAAGATTGTCTGTGTGACTGTGGTTTAAATGCTGTGGCTGATGAGAGTGTGAGTGAGGTGATTAACAGCAGCTGTGAAATGATTACAGAGTGAGAACAGGTGTGGGTGTGCAATAAATAATGGGAAATTAAGTTCATGAACGAATGAGTCCAAGGGAGGTGTGGTAAGTGCGAGTGCCCTCTAGTGGCAGTGGACAGGAACTCGATCCCGACAATAACATCAGCTTTGACCCCAGAGGGTCTAAAATGTCTATTCTATTACCTTTGTTTCCTGGCTCTCCAGCCTTTCCAACAGGACCTAAATGTCCAGGGGGTCCTTTCAGTCCCATTATTCCAATTTCTCCTTTTGGACCTGAAAAAAATAAAATTAAAATATGAATCATCTTGAGGTATACAAGCATGTGCAAGGAAAACGCCAGTAATAATGGGTGCTCACCACGTTCACCAGGAAAGCCATCTCTGCCTGGAGGTCCCAGTTCCCCTGCCAAACCCTTAGGTCCTGGTATACCTGGGACACCAGGGCTACCCCTGTCTCCTGGAGGGCCAGGAATGTCTAAACCAGGTAGGCCTTGAGGACCTTTGTCACCCTTTATACCGATCCGACCTAGGACATCATTAAAGTTTGTCATAAACCATGTAAGATGTGTACATCTAAGCAGGCAATTACTGTACATCTTTGTTGGTGCTAATCAATAGAAACCTCACCAAGGGGTCCAGGGCCACCAGGTGGCCCCATTGGTCCAGGTGGTCCAGGTTCTCCAAGCCCCGGAGGACCAGGAGGCCCCACTGTACCACGAGCTCCAGGTGGTCCAGGATTACCTGCAAATCCAAAATGAATTCAATGTTATTACACCCACTGAAGCCATCTCCTTCTTGCAAACCATTTCCTCAATACTCTCCTACACTTTGAGGTGAAACACAGTGAAATCATTGTCTGGCACTTCCTTAAAGGGGTCAAATTATATTGCTAAAAAGAACAGTATTTTGTGTATTTGGTGAAATGTAATGTGTTTATGCAGTTTAAGGTGCAAAAAACATTTCCACATACTGTCGATTATTGTTTCTCCTCCAAGCCCCACCATCTGAAATGGGTTGATTTGTACAAAGTTCTTCTTTCTAAAAAAGCGAGGTGCGCTCTGATTGCTACCCAGTGCGTTGTGATCGCACAAATACCACAAGTGTCTGATGGAAATGTTATGCCCCTTACTATAACGTGATGCAGTGTCCCAGCAATATGACACCAAAACAATAAAACACATTACAAACACATTCCACAGCCGTTTCTTCCTCATTTCCAAAAAGGATCTCAGACACCCGAACTGTGCCCTCATAACACCACATTGAAGCCGCTCCTCTTGCTATGAAGAAACCAGCATTAGTTCTCAGAGCTTATTTAGCTGCTTGTAGCAGCCCCATGGACCTTTGCCAATTTGGCACCCCAACTCGAATTTTTCATCTCTGGTCCCTTGATGGGAGCCCGTAAACCTTCCCAGGCATGTTCTTAACACTATTCCTAAGGCTAGAGCTCCATCTAAAAGACACCACAATGCCTTTAAATGGTCAGTTTTCTCAGCAAAGACCAAACCTACTGCGACATATCAGTGACACTGTCCTTCCTGTTGGTCCTTCCTTTATCCTGAGTTGCTGAATAAAGGACACTCCCCTTCCATGCTCAAGGTGTGCATAGCAGCTATAGCAGCCTCCCATGCTCCTATAGCCAATTGGTGGGCAGGGACTACTGTCAGTTTTTGAAGGGATACAGGAGACTGAATCCACCTTGCACCCTCACTGCCCCAACATGGGATCTGCCCACTGTTCTGAGGGCTCTGGAGGGCCCTACCTTATTGACTTTTGGTCCCTGTTGCTCTTTGTGGCCATAGGCTTGTGCAGCATCACTTCACAAACCAATGGCTGTGCAGTTACTGTACACTGTGTTGTTGACAAAAGCCTTAGATTAGGACGAAAAATACCTTTTTACCATAGCGTCTTAGTGGTACAAAACTCTTTCCTGTATCTCAGGAAACCAAGATTATGGTAGTAACCAAGTACAATTTCGACTCAACAGCTCAACTTATTTAAATTAACCATGAGGTTCACAGACAGTTCTTTTGTTCACAGCTTCCAGCTTCTTCCTTTGTCTGCTAACAGCTCCTTAGTCAGCTCTATAGGAAATACTTGCAGAACATCTGGTAAATAATCTATTTAACAGTATTAGAAGGCAACACAGTAAGTGTACCTTTGATTCCCTGTTGTCCTGGT
Source organism: Enteromius paludinosus (assembly GCA_032361165.1). Taxonomy (NCBI): domain Eukaryota; kingdom Metazoa; phylum Chordata; class Actinopteri; order Cypriniformes; family Cyprinidae; genus Enteromius; species Enteromius paludinosus. The sequence continues at coordinate 4,363,851 of JAUMHQ010000063.1, read as the reverse complement.
GGCCCAGTACGTCCCTCAGTTCCAGGAACTCCTGCCATTCCAGGATTACCCTTCTCCCCAGGAAATCCTGGCAATCCTGCCTGACCTATGTCACCTTTAAGACCAGGAAGACCCCTGCCAGGTTCACCCTGTAAATGTTAAAGTTTAGGGTCAATGAAAAAGTGATCTTTCTTACCCTTTTCTATACAACCATAATACGTGAAAAAGTCTAAATGACATCCACCATCATACTTTTTGCCCAGGTGTCCCTGCACGACCAGGCAAGCCATCCTGACCTGGTCGACCAGGCTCTCCTGGAATTCCAGCAGGCCCTGGAATCCCAGAAAAACCTAGAAGAGAGAAAAATTTGCAATTAGAAAGATGATAGAGTCTAGATTAGATAATTGAAACATAATTTGACACCCATTTTTCCAAAACTAATTCTCACCAAGGTCAGCCAGAATAAAGACTAACATGTGGATTCATAGAAATCTAGAATCTTTGCTACTATAGCTGTTTTATCGATGATGAACTTTAAGGTTTAATAGTTAAACAAGTAGAGAATTGATGTACTGTACTTCACATTTAAACAAAATTTGACACTTACAGACCCTACATATGGTACTTGCCTTTTGGTCCTGGGAGCCCAGGAAGGCTGACTCCTGGCAGTCCAGGGTCACCTTTGTCTCCTGGGCGTCCTGGCATTCCATGTTCACCTGGAAAACCTGTGTCACCTGGGAGATAAAGTGAAAGAGACGTCAGCACAACCAGCTCTGCATTGGAGCACTGAGTCCAGTTTTTTGGAAGGATGACACATTAGCATAACCTGAATTTACCTTGAGGTCCAGGTCGCCCTGTCTCTCCACGAGGTCCTGGAGCACCCTGAGGTCCAGGTAAACTTACAACTTTACCAGCATCACCTTTAACTCCTACAAAGATATTTGTAATTGTCATTATTGTGAGGAGCAGAACAATGACAGCCAGTGTATAAGCACGTTTTTAGTCTAAATCACTGACCTTGTAATCCTGGTTTTCCTGGTGCACCAGGCAAACCTGCTGAGCCTTTTTCACCAGGTTCACCTGGCCGACCTATGCCTGGGACACCTGGTGGACCTCTCTCACCCGGAGGGCCGGGAACACCAGGATCTCCACCCAGGCCACGATCACCCTTAATACCAAATCGAGCCTAATCGCACAAAAAGATATATTAATCAAAACAGCAGATATTCCATAATTAATAAAACACTGCAATATAGACTTTGTGATTCAGATACACTGTAAAATAAATGTAAAAGAGAAATACTGTATAGCTATTTGTCAAGCCTGTTTTGGTGGATTTTTCAGAATTTCTACTCACAGGTTCTCCCTTTGGTCCAGGTTGCCCTGGCTGGCCATCTTTCCCTGGTAACCCATTAATACCTGGAAGCCCTTTGTCTCCAGTAGTACCAGGTAAACCCTTATCTCCTTTCAGTCCTGGAGCAAAGAATACATCACCAGGCTCACCGTGAGCGCCAGGGGCACCCATTAAACCCGGAGAGCCTTCTTGACCCTAAAGTTTAAGGACAAGCAAAAAGAAAGGTAAAATTTATATTGACAAGATTCTGTGGTGTTTATATCCACATTTATAGTGATCACCAGGGGCGCAGTAATCAGGTTAGGATGATTCCAATGGACTGACAAGATAAAGCGGTCCTGAACATGATTTCTAGCAAGGGGAAAGGACCACGAAGGGGCAGCAGTCAATACGCTCTTCACAGGGTCCAAAAAACATGGCTGTGTGCCTGGTGGTTACAGTATACTTCTGATGCATTTGTATTCAGGGTGCCACAAAAAACTGATATACTAAGCAAAAAATGTGTAATTAGAATGAAATTCTACATACAGGAAATCCAGAAGGTCCAGGAACTCCTGTCACACCCTTCTCTCCTTTACTCCCCGCTTGTCCAGGATAACCTAAAAATGAAAACATCCAGCATGATTCATAATCTCAGAAAGAATAAACATAAGAAACATAACATTGCTCATTGCTTCTGACCTTGCTGACCCTTTGGCCCTGGAGGACCAGGCAAACCCGTTGACCCGAAAACAGTGCACTCTGTGCATGTTTCACCTTGATCACCTGAAAGAGCAGCACAACTCAAATTCTGATCAAATCAAAACTACAGTAAACAAATGGAAGGTTGAAGGACCTCACCTTTCTGCCCTATCTCTCCTTGCAATCCAGGAGGTCCAGGAGGGCCTTGAGCTCCTTTTTTAACATCACAGTCTTCATCTAATATAAATATAGCAACACCAGTAACACTTTGGAATTGACATTCAAAGTAACCAAACAAGGATCTTTATACATTTTGTCTCCTCACTATTAACCTTTCACCCACTGGATGTAGTAAATATGTATATCTCAAGTCTCACATTACGACGATGATTAAGATTTTTGTTTAAGAGGTTCATACTGATCTGTCCTGGTGGTCCAGGGGGACCAGGTTGTCCATCAGCTCCTCTTGGACCTTCAAGAGACAGTCCATCAGCTCCTTTATCCCCCTTCTGGCCAATCTCTCCAGGGAGGCCAGGAGGTCCAGGAGGACCAGGAATATACCTGCCTGCAGTAAACCATGATCATGAAGAAAATTTTGTAAACAACAACATTATAGGCCGACCTAATTCTAGCAATTAATCACAATGTGCTTACTCACCTGGGGGACCAGGATTTCCACGTTCTCCGGGATAACCTGATGAATGAAGAAAACAGATGAGGAAATAAAAGACACTGAAGAATTCAACAGCACAACCAGATATTGAGAAGACATTAAGCAGACATCACCTGTCTCTCCTTCTGCTCCAGCGGGGCCAGGAGGACCAGGAGGGCCAGGACGACCAACACCCTGTAAGATAAAGATTATAATTAGCCACTACCAGTACATAATATTGTTGTAAGTGAATGAAATGCGGAAGAAGTGTGTGGTTTTGATGGTATTCAGTTAAGTTTTTATGGAGTTGGATAACCACTTACAAATCCTGGGGGTCCTCTTTCTCCTTTGTCGCCCTAACATGAACAAAAGGCATGAAAAGAAATAAATATAAAAAGATGTACATCTAGACACACATCATGACCATTCAAAGGAGTAATTTCTTACCTGAGAGCCATCATAGCCAGGAGTACCAGGGAAGCCCCGATCCCCCTTTCACAATCAAAAAGTGATAAAAAAAAATCGTATTATATTATTATTTCAAGTATTTCAAATAAGAGATTATGTCTCACTACAATCAAATTGAACAAAAACACATTGCTAATGAGATCTGAAGTCACTGTCCAAGATCACAATACCTTTTCTCCATTCAGTCCATCTTTTCCTGGTTTCCCCTTTAAAAACATAAAATGACAATTACTGTAGATTTCGCATAATATAAAAAATACTATCACAATATGACAACAATCATAACAGATTTACAGTGAGGCCTAAAAGACACATTTTTGACTTAAATAAATACAGTTATTCAAGACTATTAATCTTTATATAAGTAAATGAGTGACATTGATAATATGGCTCTTTTTCAAGATGCTCTATGAAGATAATCATCAGGTTTTATGCAAACCTGTTGAGTTTTTGAAACGAGTGAAAGTGGAACAAAGCAAATACTACAGCATTTTTAAAACTTTTAAAATGTTCTTCAGACTAATGTTTGACTCCACTTGTTGTGCTGATAATATAATTGTTTACAGGGGAAAAAAAAAAAATCTTATTAAAATAGAAAAGTACATTTTCTCTAGCGGTGTATGAAATTTGAGGTCTGAGGTAAAGCTGTCATTTATGCTAAATGTTTTTAATAAGTAAACTTTTGTGTTGTTATACAGTTCACTTACGATTGGTCCTGGTGGTCCGTGTTCACCTTTCATTCCATGTTGATATGGTGCGCAAACACCCTTGGAAATTGGGGCAAAGGCAAAATTAATGGTTTTTGTATACCTTTTCACAATGCATGTTATTTTAATATTTATATATTATTATATATAAGATGTATAATAGAATTTCTAGCATTGTAATAATTATGTGCTGCCACTTACCCCTTCACCTTTCTCTCCTTTAGAGCCTGTTTCACCCTAAAAAATATGCAAGACACATGGAACACTAAACAATGTAACTTAGATAAAAGAAATGTAGCCCCACACGTATCTGGACACTTAAAACACACATAAAAAACTTATGATATCATACCTGTGGTCCAGGTATACAAATGGTTGTGCCAGGGCCTTCGTGTCCCACTGAAGTCCCTGGTGGACCGGGGGGACCAGTTAAACCTTTTTCTCCCTAAAAATAAAAAAGGGACATGATTATGATAATTAGTGAGTCTATACCTAACCTAGTGAGTGCCAAACAGATTTGGTGATGCAACAGGTAGGGGCTGCAAATTGCAAATACTTATTGTTCGTAACATATTGTCTGTTTCCAGTCATGTTCATGAGCAGGAAGTACTTAGGCAGGTTTAGTTTATCATTTTGTGTTTGCCTGGCTGAAGCACATGCTGCAAGTTCCCCTATAGGTTCTCATGCAATATGTTTTTTGAACCTTTGGTTCCTCACCTTTTGTCCTTTCTCACCCTCAAACGTCAGCCTGTCACCCTACAACAAGGACAGTTAGGACAGACACTGGTCATTTCTAGATCAAAATGTTGTAAAATATTCAAAAGACTTTAGATGAGTAGAACAGTTACCGGCTCTCCCTTTTGGCCAGGTTCACCAGATCTTCCCTTCAAAGAAAAATTGTATGGTGTGAGATTCAGGAACACATTCACTGGCGTTGGTTAGTTGTGATTTAGGCTGCAATGTGTTTCAGATATTTTTACTTCAGACTCACAGGAGGTCCCAGTGGTCCAGGTGGGCCGATTGGCCCTTGTTGTCCAGAAGTTCCTTTTGGTCCCTAAAAGAGAATAAGGTAGAGTTTGGAAACAATAGAACATGTCAACGTATACAACAGACAAGAATATATAAATATTAAATGCATGTTTTGAACATGAACACAAAGATCTGCATTAAAATCCTTACTGGTGAACCTGGTTGTCCTGGCAAACCCCTGTCTCCTTTTTGAGGGATGGGTGCTCCAATAATACCACCTGGATCTCCCTAAGAGAGGAAAATATGAACACACACAAACTTTACTACACCATTTTCAAAACATTCCTCAATAACTAATGATCTATACTACCTAAAATTACTGTTATATAATATAATTAGTATTACTACCATATTACTACCATATTACCACCATTTTACAAAAGCAAATATGCACTTGAGGCTGTATGTTATATTGATTTTGCATGGCTATAGTTGTATTACACATGCATCATGATTTTACATTGGTTGTGCTTCCATTTTGGTTTTTTTTTACTTCAACCAGCTTTATTTTGAAGTATGTGTAAATACATTTTACTGCACCCAGACATTTAAAAAAATACGTGTTTATGCTTCATCGAGTGTAATTAAAAAGCCAATGGTGAATTGTCCCTTTAGGAAAAACCCATACTTGAGGTAAAACCACTGTTGCCACGATCGGTGAGAACAAGAAGCGCTTTACAGGAGGGCCGATACATACTTTGATATGACTTTGTGTACTGATTTTAATAGTTTATAATAAAATTTTGTACACTGATGGCTGACATTATACTTTTGCCAGTAGAGCTCATCAAGAGTTTTCTACTGGCATGCACAAATATATGCATCCATTTCACCCAAAATGTCACTTACTCCCATGTTCATGACTAATTGTAAAACTAATTTAGAATTTGCTCCATACCTTTACTCCCTTAAAACCTGGAGTACCCTGAGAGAGAGAGTCAGAAAAAAAATCTGTTAAGGCACAAATATTTTGTTGGTCTGGATTATAACACACCGTACAACACATAATGTAACACATGACATAAAACTACTCATACCGGTGGTCCCTGCACTCCCGGAAAACCTGGAATTCCATCAAAACCACGCTCCCCCTGCAAAACACAAAATAAACCCTCCATTTAATCCCACTCAGGATATTCTAAATAATTGAAGACGCCTGAGGTACCAGTAGACCAAGCATACCAATACACTCGCTGTATTTGTTAAAGATTAAAAACTGCATAAAAACAACAAACATGGTGTACCTTTGTTCCATTGCATCCTGGGATTCCTTGAGGTCCTGGTGCACCTTCTAAACCTGGAAGACCCTGCAGAAAAATAAAGCAATAGCAGAAATGTATATAAATGCTGAATATTTATGTTTTTGAATTTAAAATGTATTAATGATGATACATTTTCTTTGAAAAGAGGTTACTTACTGGAATACCTGGATGTCCTGGGAAACCAGCCACGCCAGTTGGGCCCTACAAGAAGAAAAATCTCTATGATAAAAAAATGCTATAAAATGTAATTATGTATACCGTGTTATAGTGAAAATGAATTCATTTTTTATTCAACTGCCTTACAGAATATGACCATATTAGTACATAAGATATTTAAATAGCATGATGTTTATGGACACTCACTCTGTTTCCTTTAAGTCCTGGGGCTCCTGGTTCCCCTAAATCACCCTGGGGAAACACAGAAAAACATATTGGAAGAACACTGCAATTTATGTTTGGCTTTGCTAATTTACACTTGCTAAGGTCATTACTAAGTCACCTGCTAATATAACTATACATAATTGTATGGTTATGTATAGCTATAACAGCAAAGTGTTTGGCACCATTTGTAAAATGGCTGGTACACTCATGCACAGGACCCTGTTGCACAAACCTCCCCAGGACGGCCCGTGCTGCTGCTGTTGATTATTGCTGTAGTTGCAGATTATTTCTGCTGCTGCTGCAAAGCAAGTACAGGAACTTGCTGCTGATACCGTGCTGAGAGTTATAAGCATATTATAATAACCTTTAGCAGATCTATATAAGTGAAGCTGGGAAAGGTGGAGGCTTTCAAAGGAACCCTCAAAGCGCTCTGCAAACTGGAGGCTAACCAGCTATTTAAATGTTAAGCAGTAAGCTCACTGACTGCATATGCAATATACGCCAAGTAGTTTAGCACAGAGTTCGCATAAATAACCCATTAGTCTGCACCTTATTGAGGTTCACGACAGGACTTGACATTTATGCAACTGTGTTGTGTGTTAAACATTTGCTGTGTCCATCAGATGCCTCTGTATACTACTGGACGAATCTACAACCAATCAGACCACTCATTCTGATGACGAGTAGGGGAGGAACCTGAAGCCACTGTAACCAATTGTAGCTAGTTTCATTAAAGCAGTAGGAAATGTCTTTACTTACTGTAATTACTTCTGCTCCGTTTTTAATGAAAACCTGTCATGAAAATTTCTCAAAACAGCTTCAACAGCAGAGTCGAACGATTGTTGCTGCTCGGTACACGCCATGATTGAAAGCCTCTGTCGTGCCGGGGGGATGGAGCTCATTTCTCATTGGTTCCCATTTTTATGGGAAACAGAAATGCTCTAAAACGGCAGCTTGGCCAGACTAACTTTGCTCGCAAACAGAATGTAGCGTCAAAGGAAGTATGGGCAGGCCCAGGCTACCATTTTTCATTACTGTACTAGTACGTAGCAACCACACATTCTCAAAAATAGCCATTTAGGATAGCTAATTGTCTTTTAAAATGACTTCAAAAAGAGCATAATACTTTACCTTTGGTCCCATAGGCCCTGGAGGACCCTCAGACCCTGGCAATCCAGGAAATCCCACGAGGCCCATCATACCAGGGAGCCCAATCTCACCCTAATAAGGAAGAACAAAAGATGATGACTAAAATGAATAGATTTTATACACCTTTTCTTCATAAAACAACATTTTCCTATAACAAATTTCATATGCATCCCTCATTCACATTTACAGATGGTCTTACTGGACTTAGTATATGCTGTTAACATGACCATACCACTAGATGGCACAACACATCCTTCTATGTAAGATTATTAGTGCTCTGACATTAGGAAAACCATGCAAACTGTAACATGGAACATGTGGGTGTTTACAGTGCATCGTGAATTACGATATGCAACAACTTTTCATAACTTTTCTAATCTTTCCCCTCACAACCCTAATTTTCTCAAAAGATTATATATATATTTTTT
>JAUMHQ010000063.1:4307367-4332582 GCA_032361165.1 Enteromius paludinosus | reverse complement strand
CGCTGAGAAACAGCCAATCAGAGCAGACCTCCTCATTACTATTCATGAACCTTCCAAATAAGGCAAAAACAGATTCACTCTAGGGTTTCATTCTAGGGTTGTAAATTCTAGAGTTGTAAATGGACCTGTAAAAACGTTTCTGGACATTTTTTCCCCTTGTCTAAGCTGCATACCTTCTATGTACATATCAGAGAACAATTTAAAATATTCTCTCAAAGCATTCTATGGCACCTTTAAGATGTTAGGATTATTTTTATAACCACTTTATTATTTCCGGCTTGCTTATTATCGTCTCCCTGTTTATCTGAATTGCAAATGTCTCGTAATCTCTGATTGCAACATCCTGACATTGCATGGAAATGAGTGTGTTGAAACACAGCTGATCTCAATTGACTGGTGCAATCTTCCGACGCTGGATGGTTAATTCCCTAAATTAAACCTAAATATTTATTACATTCCCCAGCATCCTCTTTCCTTGTGGCTTTTCTGTGCATGTGTGCCCATCCAGAATACTTAAACGTCTCATAAGAAAACATCCTTGTTTTAGTGGAATGCCGTGAGCATGTCACATCTTGGTCCTTTGACAAACTAAATGTTCCTACCTCAGTGACTCAGTGTTTCTACAGCACTTGCCTGTGGTATAGCGTAGTTCCAAGTAAACACTTGACATGTAAATTAAGTAGAATTACTGAGAATGAAGCAATAAGGCACTAATGGCTATGTGTTACAGTGATCTTTCCAGAAGTGAGGGGTATTGGTTGTCTCTGTATGACGCAGAGGGACTAAAATCTGTCAACTTGGTGGCCTGTTTGTTGCATGTAATGGAACCAAATACGCGCAACTGTATAGTTCACTTTTGGGGATGTTATACAACATAGCATCTTGGCATATTAGTTTAACGATAATACACAATCAAGAATGGATTTATACTGAATATAATATTTACTCAGACAGCACAATATTTTAGTATTTACTAGTTTACAATTTCTGCACTGATGGGTGTCTGTTAATGGTGCATAAAATCCTGACTGCATTAGTTAGCTTGTATGGCTCTATTGCATGGTTCACAGGATCACATGCTGATTCGACACAGGTGGCATTTCACTGAGTATAGTTTGCCACGTATTGTACTCATAAAAGGAATGTAGTTTCTTGCAAAGAAAGCAAAGTAGCTGCTCTTCCTGACCCATTGTGTCCACTAGCACTGAAAAATCCCCTTGTCACTGTTTAAAGTTGTTAAAAAAAGCATGTTAGGGTGAAACATACAGTATGAGAGAAAGGGGGCACTTACGTCTAACTCTATAGATAACCACACAGTTTATCAGGCTTTATTGTCATCCTACCATGTATGCCAGACTACATCTACAATATAAATAACGGTGATGTGGGTCTTCAACATGACACCTCTGCTAAATGTCTGTATGTGGATGTTCTTGTTGTTTGGTCTTACAATAGCTCTCTGTGACTTTTTCCACTTTGATTCTTTTGAACATGAATTCCTTGTAGTGTTTATCATCATCAAGCATGTCCTTTCCCTCTTGTTATGTTGACTGGTAATTTGTTTGAGGCTCTGCATACAGACCTCATGTAAAAAAAAACCTCTGTTGCTTTTTCATTTTCGGAAGCTTGAAGGGATAATGCATCTAAAAACTAATTGCATGGAGTATGATCTTGTACATAAGGTTGGAAAGAGATATTAGTGTTTTTGAAATAAGACTGTTTTACTGTATGATTATCAAGGCTACATATTTGGTTATATATTGACCATACCAAGGCTGCATATTTGGCTATATATTGACCATACCAAGGCTGCATATTTGATCAAAACACAATAGTACTGTACATAATGGAAAAAAAATTTTATGCACATTTTGGAATATCACATAAAAAAAAAAAATCTGCTTCGAAATGCCAAGATGTGTATCAATTCTAAAAATGTGCATAAAAGCTTGTGCTATTTGAGTAGGCACATTTGTAGCACATTTGAGTAAGAAAAAGGTTTTAACTAAAGAGAAAAGATGTGCATAAACTGTGATGAAAACACATTTACCGAAAAATTCATGTAACTTTGCGCTATGAGATGGGATAACTTGACAAACCAGCAACTGATCTTGTTCAGAACATATATGTTATGGTCATTCTGAAATGCTTGAGCAATATCTGTCGCCAAAGTATTTCTTTAAATTTGCCTTGATTTTTGAATGTGTCATAGACAAAGCTTTTTAAGGTAAAATATTTGAACTAATTTCTGCAAGCTCCTGATTGCACAGTGTTAAAAATGCAGTAATGTGCGAAAAATGTAGACTCAACACAGTTACACAACCACAACATTTCATGTTTGTCACAAACCTCTCACCTTCAATGTGCTGTATAGTAGACCTGAGGACATCTTCTCATTCTTTGCACCCAAGGAGTTTAGACAAAGGCATGTGGAGACTCCACAATGCTGAATAGACCAGTTGTCCAGTGCTGTTCTCTTTCATTTCCTTTTATAGCCTGCTTGCTGCTCTGTCTTCATTCATGATTTCTAAGTCTTTTGCTCTCTCTTTCTTTCTGCTTTGCCTGTGCAAAGCTGATCATAATGCTTGTCTTTAGAGAGGCATGTAACATGTCTCCCCTTATAAATTTTAATATTGTCCCCATATGAATCCACCTTCTGAACTGGAAATAACATGGGGCCCAAAAAAGTGTATGATTTGCAACACGTGCGGAATAGAGCATATCTAAAGCAGCAAATATTGTTTCTGATTAGTGTATTTAAACCACGCACTTAGCACAGCAATGAATATCTATTCTGTAGGTGTTTATGTCACCTAGGTTTGGGCGATGTCGACCAATTTGCCATCGTACGATGTCTAATGTGAAACATTGCGATGGACGATGGCATTGTCGTCGTAGGCGGCGGTTGTTGGGTGGCCGGGGGGATGGTTTGTTTAGTTGTAACTAAAACACTAAGCTGCGCCCTATGACTGACAAAAATAACAGTGTTCGCGCGAACAGGTGAGAGAAGATCGAGTGCAGTAATGATTACACACACATACGTACATGTAATGCTAACTGTTTTTACTTTATGCTCACTTTAAGAGCATTTTAATGTCTTCACAGCAGCCCATCACAATAAAATGTTGGCTTAACTTGAATAAACTGTGACAGAAATTAATATAAGGAAACTAAATGGAATTGAGAAAATGAATGGAAAAATGTTTTAATTAAATTTGAGAGGGAGGGAAAAAAAAGTAATATGTACCTAGGGTGGCTACATAGATTTAAATTGGGACCCAAGTCATGTTGGGGAGTCTAGATTATCAGACATTGGGGAGGGGCTTTAACTAAATTACTATGTTTTTGGTTCATTAGCTGGTAGTTAAAAATGGCTCTGTATTGGAATGTTTATTTTTTGTGGAACTGCTCAAAAGACCTTTACTACGCCAGATCCTGCTCCTACTTATTGGCGTCCAGTGCCAGCTTTTCCGATGATTCCGTTCTGCAGTGGCGGCCAGGAGTGTCATTCCCGAGTCCCATTCCCGAGTCACGGCCAGGAGAGCCATTCCAAATCCCTGCGGATTACGTTACGCAATCACGGCGAGGAGAGCCATTCCAGTTCCCTACGGATTCCGTTCAGCTGTCACGGCCAGGAGAGCCATTCCAGATCCCCGTGGATTCCGTTCCGCATTCACTGACAGGAAAGCCGTTCCTGAGTCCTGTTCCCTATTCACGGCCAGTAGAGCCTACCCTGATCCCCGCGGATTCCGTTCTGCATGCACTGCCAGGAGAGCCGTTCCTGTGCCCCACAGAATCTGTTCCGAGGTCACGACCAGGAGAACATTCCAGAATCAAGTGACTCCAGTGCCCGCCCCTCGTCGGCGACCTCCAGTGCTGACTCCTAGGAAATGGACACCTTGGGCCCCTCCTCCATCTGCTCCGCCACCAGTGGGCGGGCTCCTGGAGTCAGATGACACTACTCTCCTTCCATGGCTCCTCCCTCCTTCGTCACCCCCGTGGACTGCTCTGTTGGCCCCTCCCGGGTGTCTGTCCTCCTCCCTAGCTAGTTATGTCAGTCTTGTGTGCTCTTGCCCCATGTGTATGCCCATATTTGGTTGTGTACATATTTGTTCCCAGCTGTGTTCGCCAGGTGTTTTCAGTTCTCCCATGATTTCCGTGTGTATAATTACCCTGTGTTCCTGAGTATCCCTTGTCGGTTCTTATCTCTTCATGTCTGCATTGTATCCTGTGTTCCTGAGTTGATAATTAAAATACTCTCGTTTGTATACTCTGCGGCTCCTGCGTTCTCCTTACGGCACGTGAGTTTGACAGCAGCAGTAAACATTTCAAATGCATGTAGGGAGGTCATGTGATAATGGATGCTACATTGCAAATATTAATTGAGCAGTTGACTTGGTAAAACTGCCTGATCAAGAAACTACCACAGTCTGTGATTCACTTATGCATTATGATGGATTCCCATGGGACCCTTAAGGTAAAAATAAATAAAATGTAATAATACACAAGTACAGAGCATGTCTGTGGGTTGAAATTATATGCTGCTGGCAAATGAACGATTCTTCCACAATCTGTGTTCAGAGTCCTAAAGAGTTTGGCAGTCTTTCTAATTTGTTTCTTCCTGTGACGTCCCAGTCCTGTCCACACTCCCTTTCAAATTTCTCCAATCTGTCTCTATCGCTCCTTTTTTCATCCATCCGTAATTCCTTGAAGGATTCCTATGGAATTTATTCTCCAGAGCTATTCTAATTGTCACTCATGCAACAACCGGAATAAAACTTAATCAGTATCCATTTTCTCTGCTTATCTCTCCTTAGTTTCTTATGCATTTTCCCGCTAGGGAATGGATGGATATCACACATCTGGAAAGTGTTTTTCTAATAATTCAGGGAGAGAAGGAACAAGGACAGTATCTTCAAAGGATCCTCTTACTGCATTACACATAGGTGGATTGTTTATTGGGATTTATAGCGTTTACTCTTTTGGGGGAAAATAAGCTAATTATGGCTTATATTTACTTGTCTCTTGCGTATTAATCTAAGCTAAACAAATTTACTGTACCCTCAATATCTTATTGTGATGGGGTTTTTTTCTCTTCCACATACAGTGAGCTGTCCTTTCCATAGGTTTTCTTGTGTTCTCTACTAAATTAATCCATTAGCAGCTCCTCTTCAGTTCACTTTGAATTAAACTGGGTTTCCAGAAACTTCCCTTTGGAGCTAAGTCTTACAAGTTGCATATCCTGTGCATGAACTCATAGCTACTCACTTGAGAGGGCCAAAGGAATGTCCTTAGTTTCCGTCCACTGGCTAGTTTTTTTTTTTTTTCAGCACTTATTCACTTTTGTCATATGACAGAGACCAGCCATTATACCCCTCAGTCTATGAATTCTGAAAGTTATTACTACTTTCCTTCACACACACATAAAAACAGAGATTTCTTCCGTTTAACCCAAAATTAGAAATTATTTTCAATTCAATTCAAGTTTATTTATATAGCACTTTTTACGATACAAATCATTTAAAAAACAGCTTTATAGGAAATTGAGTTCCTACAATATGTTTATATATTGTAGAAACTTAATATATTAAAAGGCAGGGTATGTGTTTGGTCATCTCAGATCATTTAAGGTTTAAATCCAGACAAAGGCTTGTATAATTCCTAGTTACCATGGGATGTTAATACCATGGCAGAAACAGAAAAACAAGTAGAGACATAATTAGCATTAGCGTAGCATCGAATATATATAACTGCAGTACAAATAGGATATGCATTATGTGAATGCTGGAAGTGAACCTTGCCTCCAATGTGGAGTCCAGAAAACCTCAACCAGCGAGAATTGGGAAATCCCTGTCACTTTGAGTATAATGTTGTGTATAACTCTCTTTTTCTATGCAAGGTATGACTCCTATGTCTGGTTTTGTTAAGAGCTTGTGTTATGTGGATATTAGGTACCTGGCACAGACTGGGTTTTTGTGAAGAATAATTAGATCAATGCAATCAGTCATTGTAGACATAACACACTTGCACATACACCCACATAATCATAAATGCACCTTGCCTGACTCTCATCCTCTTTCTACTCTTTTTTTTCTTCTCATGGTTTATGGTTACTCAGAGCGCACTCATAGGGGCCGTCTGTACCTTTTTTCCATCCTTAGCTCCCTGTCTTTGTCAATGTCTAGATGGGATAAGGCACTCCATCTCAGAAGAGACAGGTCCTCTGAGCTCCTGACAAGACATAAAAGCAGGTTACAAAGTCAGCATCAGAATGGAAAATTCACTGAATGTATTCTTTCTAAAAGAGAGATCACTGATCCATTTCACACACCTTCACATATACAGTATATATATATATAGAGAGAGAGAGGGAGAGAGAGAGAGAGATAGGGAGAGAGAGAGAGAGAGAGAGAGAGGAGGAAGGGATATTTCAGGAGAGATTTGGGTGGGTTATGTCAGCACTGAAGATTTTTAATAGTTGGTAAACAGTTCATGGCCACATAAATAACAGTGAGGAGTACACTTCTAGAATGTAGTTCTAAAAAGGCTCCTACTGTATTTTTACACCGTCTCTCCATCACGTCAGTCAGCACATATCATGTAGTTGGCCTGCTGTGCACATGCTATTAAAAAAGTCACAGTGTCAGACATACCAACCTGAAAAAACAAATTTCAGGGAGCTGAGAAGAAAACCCAATGAAATAAAATCCACCAACACTGAAAGTTGATTTGCTTATTTTGCTGAGTAAACCAATCAGAATGCTCTCTGTCTAGCAGGCGCTATGAACAGGCACACACGCAAAGTTCTACTCTAAAGTTCTACGCATTATACTCTAAATTATGTGTATCGATGACAACAATTTCAACGCCAAAGCCCTCACCTGCTCCAGAATTCGTTCTTACAACCTGGGAACTCGGAGCGTTCTGAGAGTTATGACTTGGACCAGTGACAAATGTGCCTCATGATGGTTGGCGTTTAGGGTTTCTTTCGATACCGGTACCAAATCGATACTTTAAAACGGTTCCGGTGCCTAAACTGTGCCTGAATCGATACTTAGAAAATAAAAATGGTAACACTTCATAATAACTGCACACTATTAATCATTAGTTAAGCATTAGTTAGGCAGTTTATAAATACAGCTGTAAATGCCTTGTTCTTGATTTATAATCATATTTATTACAAAGGAGATTTAAAGGCTCAGTTATTTTCCAAACAGACCTAGTAAAAACAACACAGAGGGATATAGAACTATTAATTTCAAGATGCGAATAAACATGAACTGTTTCACTTTGAACTGTTCACAATTGCATGAAAGGTTTAAAAAGTCTATTAATAAAGTATTTGAAAAAGATCTACTCTATGAACAATACATTAAATTACATTAAATAAAGACAGAATCAATAATGTTGGGGGAGGAATTATGAAAGTATAGAATATATACAGTACAGTATATTCTCCTCCATAATATTCTTTTCATTGCAAATGAGTGCACATGCAATTTGTATGGCAAGCTTCTTTTGCTTGCTATCATTTTTAATAATAATCCCAGTTTCACGTGAGAACTCAGGTCTTGTACACGTGACTTCGCGTTGTTTCCATGTCCCTTCAAATAAGTACAGGCTAGAAAGGAAAAGAAAGAGTAGGGTAAAGGATTAACATTTTTTTTTTTTTTTTATGTCAAATAGCGTTGAAAGAGATGGGTTTTCAGCAGTCGTTTGAAAGTTGTAAGGGAGTTGGCATTTAGGATAGAGATGGGAAGATCATTCCACCAGCCAGGAACAGTGAGAGAATGTTCTGGAAAGAGATTTTGTGCCTCTTTGTGATGGTACAATGAGGTACAGTACGTGCTACAGCAATGCCATGGCTTGGTTTGGCTTACAGTTTTGGCGTCTGAACTTTGATTCAGTTCATTTTGATGTGGAGGTAGGGTTCATGGTATGGCAACAGCAATTGTAAAGAACACTAGGTTTACTTTACTTAGTAATATCTGCTCTGTTAGTTCATGTTAAAAAATGCATTGACGTGAGTTGAGTCTGAATGAAAACGGCAGTTAATTCTTTGCCACTATGTGCAGCTTTTGGAGCATGTGAGCCACTCACAGTACGTAAAGCAAGATGTTTCAAGAGACCTACTTACGAAAATGCTTTAAAATTATGATATTTCCTAAATCAGCATTTGGTGTGACCATCCTTTGTGTTTAAAGCAGCTTTTGCCCTCAGTGCATAGGCACATAGTTTTTAAGTAGCTATGCAGGTAGGTTTCTTGAATCCACAAATTTAGTCGGCCTCAGTTTGTTCTGTTTATGTCTTTGTGTCATTTCAAGCAGACTGGAAGATCAGATCTCTGTGATCAGCACTGGCTGTTGCAAGACTCCATGTGAAAACTGAAATCTCACTGTTTTATTACAATTAATGGCAAAAGGCTGTGAGTGGCTGCATAAGTGAACTTGACCGTGCTAGTCATAAAGATATAATTCTATGCACTCATTCTTTCCATAACAACCTGTTGAAACATGGTATATTTTACAGTCGTGTTCGCTATTATAATTTTTAAGTAGCCTATATGACAGATTTGTTCTTCATATGATGCCCTTAGCTGGTTCTTCTCCTTCGTTTTTAGAGTTATTCAAGCAATTCAAAAGTTTCTCAGAAGTGGGTGAGTTGGGTTGGGAGAGTATCGCGGTTTCTTTCGTGGGTGGTGTATCACAGTTTGTTTGTTTTTTCGGTTCGTTTTGAATATCAATACACCCCTAAGTGTATACTTTCGTGATAAATGAAACCATTATTAAGTCATTGCACCTAGAACGCCCAACACAGACCAACCTCACGCCATATGTGTGCTTTATAATAAACGTATGGAGGGCGTCCAATCATGATAGTTTGTTTGTATGGTCAATTCTGATCACGCAGTATCATCCATTATGTTACACAACAAGAACATATGTGAACCAGCAGGAGGTTGTGGAGAAATCTTGAAAAACTCATAAAGCGTGCTGGTATTCTGAGCTTTACAGCCCAGCTGCTGCTCGCACTCCCTCAGACATGTGAAACAGCACAGTACTACTGAACTCCCACTGACCTGTGTGAGGCTCACACTCAAGCACATGTACACACACACGGGCATGCACACGCATACACACAGGTCACATTCCACTCTCATCACAACTCATTATAAAGTCCTTTAATTGGCGTGTGGTATGGACGCCTCCTCCAGTTCAGCTCATCAGACTTCCCCTGAACCTGTCCGCTTTACAGGTGCTTTATCCTCAATGACCAAAGAGAGGGAAAAAAACTGAATTAATAAACAATTGAAGAAAGCAGAAGGATGGTAGAGACACTTTGGAGAGGAAATTATCAAGTGGTGCTTCTTTTTTCTAGAACAGCTTTCGTCCTAGGCTGAATTATAAATAAGCTCGGAACTAAAAAGTTTTGTCGTACACCATCTGTTGCGAGACAAACTGATTTACTACAAAATGTTTTTGGTGTTACTGAAAGTAAAACCAAACATTAAAACATTGGACAGTCTGCGGATGATATGAGCATCTAGCTTTGTTTAAACCATCAACATAGAAACACACGCGCTCTTGTCTTCTATCTTCTTTCCAATCAGGTTCTCAAGCCGTTATGGGAGCACAGCTAAGGTGAAAGGTCAACAGAGTGCAAGAAGTCAGTGCTCAGAAAGCTTTAAAGTGATCTGAGATTCTTGTATAGGGTCACAAGCAGACAGCTGAAGTTAGAAGACTTATTCAGTTACAAAACATCTCCCTTCAATTAACGATGGGGTCAGGGTACAACTCCAGTTTAGATCTGACTCAATTCAAAGACAGAAGTGGCTTCATACAGGGCTTCAAACATCAGCCCTCATCATCATCTCCAGCTTTGTAATGTATATGCATATGTGGACGATTGTGTTTATACTTCACCTCAATGTTGTTTTATGTCTGTAAACTGAGATTCCATTTCAAGACCATTCATTTTGAGACCTTTTGAATACAACAGCTGTTGCAGTTTCCTATTAGCCATTTTCAAAAATTTAAATATTTAATATGTAACATTTTACGTGTACAGTAATGTTCAGTAGCTTTAGCACAAATTGTGTCTGCGATGTATGCGTTTTTTTACAGAGATGCCAGGACATTTAAATAGCTGAATGCATTCTGTGACACTTAAAACTGTTGCTCTAATTTCTTCTCAAGTACTCTTTTTTTCATTATTTCGGTACAATACATTAGTGGAAATGCTCTATAATCTATAGCATTTCTAACAGACGGAAAATGGCCTTCACAAAAAAGTACTGTGTGATGCCGGATCAGTGTTATACTGTACATTTGGTGGTACTGTATAACATGGCAGTACCTTTTGATATAGGGCTACTGTATACCTGTATGCCATTCAAATGATAACCATTCCCGTGGAACTTGATATTTATAGATTATTTCAAGAATATCATGTCCAAAGAAACTGATTGAGATTTTTTTCATAAGGGGAGCTTTATGTGTAATACATTGCACATACTGCACAAGAACAAATTGTACTTGAAAATGTCTGAGAAAAAGATAAACAACCATGCGTTCGGTTCTGGCTGCTTCAAACTTGGATTTTATATCAGGAAGGACGTCCCAATTCCCTCTCATGAGGCTGTCATCTGAGCACAACCATTAGCACATTTGGTAACACTTCAGAATAGGGGGTCAGAATAACGCATTGGTTAAGCATTAATTAATGGTTAATTTGTTCACAATTAAGCATTAGTTGAGCAAAAACACACTAAAAATTAATGATTAACTTAACATTTTAATCATTAATTAGTAGCGTGTTTTTGCTAAACTAATGCTTAATTGCAAAAAAAAATTACCATTAATTAATGCTTAACTAATGCGCTATTCTGACCCCCTATTCTGAAGTGTTACCGCACATTTTTTCAAACTGCAACTGTTTTCAGAGAAAATCTTATTTTCTTTTGTTTGTGTGTGTGTGTGTGTAGAACATTGGCTAATGGATCAGGAAGAAAAAAAAACTAAAAAGCCATTTCTGCCTAAATCATCTAAAAATCTGCAGTCCGTTTCCCATGCAATGACACCAACTCGCTGCTTAACTACAATAATATGATGCATTGTTAAAGAAATTGACTAGCTAGTTGCAATTATAATTTTTTTTTCTAAAAACCTAGTAACTTTTGTCAAACATGCCTTGTTTAAGTCACTGTGGTTCAACAATAGAACTGATGTGTAGGGTTGGGTACCATTCACATTTTAACCGGTGTGGTACCAGAAATTTCGATACAAACCGATACCTTTTTTCGGTACTTTACTCAATTCACATTTATGAATTAAAACAACACAATCCAATCAAAAACTCTCTCTCTCTTTCCCTCACAGCCTTCATTCGTAAAACATTAAACATGGCGTTTACTGTGACTAAAGCCTATAATCAAGTATAAACCGAGAACATATTGTATTTGTTTATTTCGTTCTGTTGTTGATGAGTCTTCACGCTGATTTCATTGCCCAGAGGAAAAGGCCTGACGCATTTGGATCCCAGTGCATTCCAGACACCTGTTCGATGGTTTGGCCAAGGCTGGACAACAGTGTTGAAACGGTTGTGGGAATTATGGTTTTGTGGTTAACCACAGAGAGTTCTGATTGGTGCATTGAGAACAGCATGAGTCATGTTGCCTTGGTGTATAAAGGCAAACACTGACCTCCATAAATGGAGGTTTCTTTCTCTTTATCGTAATAACACGTTCCTATTTAAACAAAGTGAATGGAAGTCATTTTTGTGCCATGTGCCCACACAGTTATGCAAACAACCAGTGTTTAAGTCATTACAATATCATCAGGCTGTCTAGTAAACACCACAAACGGCGATGTCCAACAAGACACATCAAACAAAATTATGTCTTATTGTGTGGACATTTAAAATGGCCACCCAGTGGAACCACTTGCAATTTAACCACATAACTGATATTCATTTATAATGATGCTTTCAAACAATTTTTGTGTCTTGAAGGTGCACTTAGTAAAGTTTATGTTATGCCAGGTGATATGCAGCATCAAGCTAAAGTAATAGTTTTCTTTTATTCAAGTTTGAAAGGTAGCAGTAAGCGATATGTATCTGAACAGTGAACACTCTGTAGTCAAACACGGCCATATGAAGCCTCGAGGAGGGGACAGGTTTTGTCTCAAGAAAAAGACACAGATCACTGTTATCTTACTTTTTTTTTCCTTTATTAGACACATTAATCCTTCTGATAGGTACTTCCTTGCTAAAATCTAAGCTTAGAGAATTTATAGACTAAACATGGGTTTATACGTACAGTCACATTACCAGTCTTTTGAAAACAAATAAATAAATCAGTTTAATTGTAGTGAATGCGCAGTTGTGCTGTCCACTTAATTGCATGTAATATAAGCTTAAACTATAATAAATGTTTGTTTAATTGCAATTAACATGCAATTAAGTGTCAGAATATGTTTAAGTAGTTTTTAGTAGTTCTCTCTAACACTTATTCACTATAAACTATGATATAAATTCCTAATTAACTGCCTAATTTAATAGCTAGTAAGGTGGGTAGGATTAGGGATGTAGAATAAGATCTTTAGAAGTAAGCATTAATATGTTCATAATTACTACTAATAAATGGCTAATATTCTAGCAAATGCATGCTAATAAATAACTAGTTAGTATACCCTAAAATAAAGCCTTACCTTATTCTCACAATAAATATTCTGTATACAGTATGCTAAAGTGTCTTTATGCACTTCATTCTATAACAGTACTTAAAAACGAACACAGGGTTATTCATTACATCAGTATTTGCAGCATGTGTTAAAATTCAGCTAGTTAAGTCTGAGAGACTTTGATTATATGCAATTTGGGCATAATTGTTGAAAGATCTTTGCAGATGAATGCAGATGGTTTCAGGCTAAAGTCAGGGCTCTGGAATGGAGCATAGACTTCCCTCTGTCTTTTATTTAAGGAGGCTTAAAACGTCTTTGAATGAATGAGGCCTATTGAACATTCAACTTTCTTCTACATAACAACAGGATGCCTTTGAAATATGTACCATAAATATGCCTGACAGTTAAAAAGTCTGAAGTACATAACATGCTTTCACACTACAGCTGAGTTCGGTAAGGTTTGTTTGAAATAAGTATTTCTACGGTATGTGAAAAGAGACTTAAAGGTGAAGTGGCAGGTGCGTTGGTTTTAGATAAAAACAGCGTGTGCATGATTTCTCTGTGGCTTTGAGCTTCATAGTTAGACGCTTACCAGTATGGTTCTCGTTAATCTATGCCTCTGTTGTCTAGTTTCATTGTTGCTTTAGTGGTCAGTGTTGTCTGGGACATTTCTGGCCTGTGCAGTAACAAATATGTGTCTGTGATTTTGCTCTCTATGTTTTTGTCTGGTATTGTTTTTCTTTTTTTTTTTCTTTTTTTTTGGGGGGGGGGGGATTTCAGACATAGCCAAAGGCCTAACAGATAGACTACTGACTTTCATGTAAGATCTGAACAGATTGCATACCGCTTGGGATTTGCCCAAAGAGCATTTAATCATCAGAACATAACACTGTGACACTTTTGTGACACTTTCAATTGTAAACCTATTTAATTTTGGAGTTTATAGGTTTTTTTCTTTTTTAAAGGTATAGACTTTGTGTGTTTCTCCAAAAAAAATGAAGCAGTGCTATTCAACATTTTTCAACATTGATAAAAATAAGAAATTATTCTTGAGCATCACATTAGACTGATTTCTGGAAACTCACCGGACGCTGAAGACTTTATTGTATGATTAATATGTTAAAATCATCATGCATTGCATGACCGGATGAAAGGAAAATGAGCTACTTTAAGCAAGCCTTCTCAGAGTTGTTACTCATTACCCTTTGTCCTCTAGTGGTTTGATTTGGAAAACCTCATACCTCCGTGCACAAAAAAACGCACTCCTAAGTGCACACTCAAGACCTTTTTTCACGACTTGGGAGCGGACACATGCTAATCAGGTGATGTTTGTCTCAGGCTTTTTGGGAAATGTTTTTCCAGGTACCAGTGGAAAAGGTCATTTTGTGGGGAAAGCGTGGGGTGGAACAGGATAGAACACAATACTCCTCTCATCATCTGCTGTAATCATCAACTATTTAGCAATAAACTAAAACTGGCCAGTCTTACACTCATTGTTTAGGCATGACGTTTGTGCTACTGTTCAGTTCTTCATCTTTCCCACCTTAAGTAAAACAATGCTTCCCTATGGAGTCATCTGCATGCATTGTTACAGGACTTAAAGTGGTCAGAAAAGACCATTAATAGCAGCACGCATACAGCTACCATTCGTTTGATATTACGTTGTTACACCGTCCCCTTAATATTTGACATATTTGATTTTCAGTATTTAAATCATTAATTTGATCGGGGCTCTGCATTATAGATATATTTGAAAGGAAGGACATGCAACTTTATTTTTCTTCTGTTAGAAGACCATGCATCTGTCTGTGGTGTCTTTTAAAAGAATTCTTTGTGACTTGAGGCAGGAGGCTCAATGTGGCCTTTGTTGCTTCCAAAGCATCTCATATCAGACGAACAAGGCAAAATGTCTCTGAATTACTTTGTCGAACAGCAATGAAAAAAGCAGACAGTTTTGTCTTGGTCTTATGTGTTTCATGGACACACAGGGCTGTTTCAGCAGTCTGCAGAATCAGTGTGTAGGTGTAAGCAGACATGCTGCCGTCATAGAACGATAAATAAGGTCCCCCTCACAAAAAGGAAAATAAGTCATGTATTCATTAGCTCAGTGATGTTCATTTACAAACCCCCTTAGCTGAATTCCGATCACAAGTTAGAAATTAACTTTTCTTTACAATTAAATATTTTAGTTGGCACTAAGTTCCAACTACTGTGCATATAGTCCAGTCCAGTCATGCTTTAAAAGTTATAAATACTGACTTATTTGTTTATTTTTACAATAATGGCCAAAACCTTTGAATAGCACATATTTAAAATATCACATACATCGCATATTGCATGTCTTGCATGTTCTTCAAAGACAGTAATTTTCCTCTCTGTTTAGATTGTAGTTAAAAATGGTGTAAATATATTTGAACATTAACATGGTCTGGTATTATGGTTAAGCAATAACACCTATACATACAGCAAGTATCAAAAATAAAGGAAGTGGGTATGGTGAAAGCTTTAACACAATTTAATGTATATATATACAGTAACACAAGGAAAGTCTGTTAGTTTAAAATGATCCATCAACCACTTATTTTCTTTCAAAACAAAAATGGAGGAGACTGTATGTGGTTGGTGGGTTTTGTACTTGATTGTAAGTAGTTGAGTTGTTAAGACCTTCTATTGAATATTTTGGAAAATGATCTTATACTCTAACTTTCCTGCATTAAAAAAACGAAGGATGGTTTGTTGAGTGGCATGGTTTTACCATGAGTCATTAGAGTGTCTGGGACATGATGGGGTTCACATCCAGCTGCCACATTAGAAAAACCGACAGCACTTGTGAGAGCCTCTGGCGCTACATCACAACATTCAGCATTTTTGTCTGTTATTTAAAATGCTAAATATGCTATGAATCAAATACACTTTGTAATTTAGTGTGGCATAACATCTGTTGCCACCGAATTAGCAACTATCTTTAAATGTGCCATCTTACCATTGCCTTTTTTTTCTCTTTCTCAGGGAGTGAAGAAGAGTGGCGGACCATGTGGGGGGAGAGACTGCAGCGGAGGGTGTCAGTGTTTTCCTGAAAAGGGTGCAAGGGTATGTTTCATCTTTCTAGACAATCCCAGTATCTTAATCCATCCTACACCATTGTAATACAGTTGAATTCACTGCTATTTATGCACAATGCAAAATATGTGAACATTTTTCAAGAAATATACTAATTTGTGATCTAATCTCACAGTTGATTTCAAGAAATAAAATCCAATATTTTAATGGATAAGTGATATTGGTATCCATTATCCATTGGTACAACAATTCCAAACAAACTCAAACAATATTTTTATATCAAGAATACACAAAAAAAGCTTAATTTCAAAGTGCACGTATATTGAGCTTGAAACATTAGTCTAAGTTTATTAAACTTGCTGAGCCTACACCCAAATGGACACTCAAAAAAGTTGGATGGCTTTTTTTTTTTACATTTATAATATTTTAGAGCACAATCCATATCGAAATTGTAGGTGCTTGACAGAGCATCAGGCTGTACAAGATGTGTTTGCGTATTCACCATATCTGTAACCTTTTCATCTTCTGTGGTGAAAGTAAAGCTCCTTAGGGAGGGTGGGGGAGAGAGGAAATACATTCCTTAGCGAACATCAGGATATGAAAGGCCTTGTGAGTATGACTTGAGATGTCAGTTCAGTTGTCTTTTTCCTGCACTGTACAGGATCAGGAAAAGCAGTTTGATTGTTCTGTTGAGTCATATAATAAGTGCCAAGGCTGCTAAATGTTTAAGGCACTTATTCCACAAGACATTTTTCCTTTTGTTAAACCCAAATGAAAACATTGAAGGGAAGAACTCACAGACAAACACTCCCTGTTTGTGTTTCTGACGCACATGAGTAGTCATATATCTGTTATGCTCGACGCTCATGTCAGCTTTTTACCAATGATTTATAGTTTTAATGCACAACAGGATTTACGTTGTTATACTGATCACATGGTTGAAATGCTTTGTTCTGTTAGTCATATACAGGAACTAAATTTAAAATATAAAGGCTCTCTAAAGCAAGTCCCTACTGCGCCCGAGCGTTGTGATGGCAAACACGGCACAAGAAAGTAAAATGTATTCCATACAAAAGTAGGGTTGGGTACGGAAACCTAGGACCAAAATGGCACCAGTATCTAATGGCGCTTTTCCACTGCATAGTACGGCATGGTTCAGTACAGCTCACTTTTGGGGGGGGTTTCCACTGGGAACAGTCCCTGGTACCTGGTCCTTTTTTTAGTACCACCTCAGCCGAGGTTCCAAGCGAGCCAAACCGTTACCAAAACATGACGTGTAAACTCTGCTGGTCACTGATTGGCCGGAGAAAATCGTCATTACTGCATCACTGAACTTGCGACACGAGACACAACAGACCTGCTAGATTTAAATCAGCACAGCCAGCGAAGGATCGGACGCAACTGTTTTGTTTGAAGAAACACACCTTTTTGTATCAACCAAAAATGGCTGTTTCTTGGTCTGTTGAGGAAGTACAGACGCTCCTCTCGTTGGTAGCCAAGGAACATCCACATGCCGAGAATGAAGAACACCGTTCCGTCGATATGCTCCATTGTTGTGTGTTTGTTTGTGGCGCGTTTACGATGATGTCACGGCAGTAGAGGCGGCCCAACTATAACGACACGTGAATAATCCCGCCCACTCTAAAGCGGTACTAAACTGCATTGGAAACGCAAACCGAGCTGAACTGAGCCGTGCTGTGCCGTAACGAGTCGTGCCGAGCCGAGTCGTACCACGCAGTGGAAAAGCGCCATAATTAACCGGTATGTACTAGAACCAAAACAGAATGCCGGTTTCGTTGTTTCATTTCGGTGCCACACCTGGGCGATCAATTAAAATCCTCTGGTTCTCTGAAATGGATGTAAGAAGCATCATCACTGGCAGCATGTGTGAAAAATTATTTCCCAACTGAGAAAATGCATTTGAACTTATTTTAGAAAGCTGTAATAATACAAATGGTGCAACAGATTGCATACTTTGTAGTAACACGAGTGTGCATGTTGTTCTTCACATTCCTACTTTATGTTCTGCAAATAACATGGTTTCGAGAGAATCGTGAACGCAGTAATCACCCGTAATAATCACACACAGCTGGTAGCAAATTTCCTAATCAACCTCTTCCAATCAAATCGCTTTCCTCTCACTATAAAATCGCCCTAAACGTGAACTCTTGAAAAAGCACAATACATATAACCCTTACTTCACAACACCAGTAAAATGATTCCTTTTGTGATCTGATGTAGTTTTTTTGTCACAGAATGACTCAGAAGTATGTTCCATTGGCTACTGTAAAAATAATACATCAATAAGCAATGGATTAGCAATGGATTTACAATACTTAATTATTATTAAAAAGTTATTGTAATAATCATTATAAAAAAAGTGTTTTCAGTTTGAATGAAAAAGACATTTTGTGTTTATAGTGATAATGGCCAATCTATCCTTTTTGGGGTATTTTTTATTTATTTATTTATCCTTTTCTTTTACAAGTATCGGTTCAGGCACCATTTAGGCATCAAAATCATTTTAAAAGTATTGATTTGGCACCAGTATAGAAAAAAAAATGCCTAAAAATACCTAACCCTATACAAAAGTACTCAAATTTCACAATTTTGTTGCTTCTAGGACCTGTCAGCATCTTGCTTTAGCACTTTTCCACTCTTTGTGTAGTACTCAGTTTGACATATGTGTTCATGAATGATGTGTATAGGGAAAAAACAGCCTCACAGATGTCTGGACACAGTTCATATCTCCCACTGCGTCCCTAGAGACCCTTTTCTGTCCGGCCTTGACATTTGGGGCCAACGGGAAATAAACGTAAAACTAATTTGTGTAATAACGACTGGGCCATTTGTTAGTAACATTTAAGTTGAGAGATGTATTTTTGGCCAGAGGAACTGTGGATTTTAAATGATTATTTATTGGCCTAATAAAACAGTCTTAAATATTATTTTTTTATTAAATTGACTGATGATTTAGATTTATACACAGCAGTATTTTTCAAAAGGATCATTCAGTAGTTCATAGTAAACACATTATCTTGTCTAACAAATTTTATGAATGTATCTATACTGGCACAAGTATGGCTAAGCTAAATAAAGAGGTGTTTTTTATTCCTACTTAAAGAATAATAGTTTTAAGAGATGCTATGGATCTGAAGTGTCTGCCAGATAAAATAACCCAAATCAGTACCATTCTTTATATGAGTTATGACTACTAACACTTTAGTAGTGTGTGGAATGAAAGGCACGTGTATAGAACATACCGATTTATTTTTGCAGGAAGCATAATACAATGCCTATAATCAAATAATTCCTTGGCTCTTATAATAGTTTGTCGTTGGTGGGAAAGAGGCACAGTTCCTCTTAGCTGTCTTTTTTTTTTTTTGGTGCTGGCAAGATGCATGTTTTCTATAAATAGATCCATGTTTCATGTAAATAAGTGTGCATCCTGCATCTCCTTTAGACTTCCGTGTCTGTGTGAGAGAGGATGCACTGAAGCGATCCATTGACTTGACCGTCTGCCCTCAGTGTCTGTAAGATCACTCACATTCTGGTCCATGCTTTTACTTTTACTACAAGTAAAATCGATTGAAATTGAGGACTACAAATTTGTTCATGCAGCAGGAAACAAGCATAGTTTTTATTATTATTTTGCATTATTATTATTTTGAGATCACATAGTATGGAAGTTTCCTCACAAGTGCACAATAATTTTGAATACCATTTTAATTTTCTCATGTCTCTTTACTGAAAGAGACTCTTCTTCTCTTGTTATTCAGCTCCAAGCATTTTATTTTTAATTTCTTTTAAATGGCACAATCTTCCACTTGCTTGTGCCCTTTCCGTATTCAGCTGTGGAGTCTTGGAAAAAGTCATTTTAGATTTAAAGAGCACACATAGACAAACAAAAGAAGCATTGTAGGCAGGAAGAAGCGCAAGATGAAACTGGACACAGAGAGATTTCTGTTTCTTTTTGGGTGGGTAG
Organism: Enteromius paludinosus; assembly: GCA_032361165.1. Classification (NCBI taxonomy): domain Eukaryota; kingdom Metazoa; phylum Chordata; class Actinopteri; order Cypriniformes; family Cyprinidae; genus Enteromius; species Enteromius paludinosus. Next base: position 4,312,857 of record JAUMHQ010000063.1, on the reverse strand, counting down.
TATTTGTGTGATCTAAACAACTGTAGCTGCGTCCCAAATGACAAACTATGCACTTATACACTGTGTACTTATGCCCTATGTACTCACCAATGTATGAAGTTATTTTGTCGATCACTAGCCGGTCAATTGGCACATCTCTAATAATTACATTTCGGACAATGTCAAGGTCAGAATAGTTGGATGGCATAGATCTGCGCAGTTTCCTTTAAACATATTTTACAATATACCAGAATTACCAGAAAGAAAATAAAACTGACCTTGAGTTGTAAAACTGTATTTATAATGCTTTTGTCAAATATGACATAAGGGACTAGTAAATACTGTAATGACATTCACAGTAGACTAGTAACCCTCTTTTTTAGCTACATACTATACTTACATATCTGTGGTCTGCCTAAACTGATAAATATGCCCCTGTTTTACTAAAGACCCAAGCTTTTTTGCGTTAGTCTCAACACAGCATTTAGACCAGCAGTTTCCACTCAATAGGCAGTCTAAACAGTGATCTAACCGTAATCACCACGAGTGACTTGAAAGGAAACAAGCTGAAGGCAGCACATGAGGTTTGACGTATGTTCAAAACATCTGTCTGCCTCTCTCAGACAGGTACACTTCCTGTAGAGGAAGTCTTGCTTTGGAGTGATTCACATTCAGTCAGTCTTATCGTAAACATCTTTGTGAATAGCTTAGCTTATCTGTCTACACTGTGAAGAACACAGAGTTGCTTAGGTACGGGTGTGCCAAGAAAGATCAAGATTTATATCATACCAAGATCATCCACCTCTCAGATCAGGCTCCAAAATTAAGATTTTCACCTTTATTATTATTTTGGGATTTTAATTTATTTTATTGTATTTTTTTTAATGAAATGTCATCCCTTCTCGACATTCACCCATAAACTTTAAGTAGTTTTATAAAGCAGCGGTTCTCAATCCCAGTCCTCTAGGCCTTACTTTCAGTAAAGGGAAATCTTAATTCTTTGACACACAGTGACATTTGGACAAGAGCGAGCGATTATTCCCTGGTTATAACAGTACAGTAACTCCTTTTCTCTCTCTCTTTTGGGGAATTTGCGATCATCTATTTCTGGACAGGAAGGAGCAGATCAGTCTCTCATGACTTCATAGTGAATAGAATCAGATCATGTTATGTCTCTTTCTCTCTACCCGGACCCTTTCCGCCCACAGGAACATTTCCCATACATGTATGGCACACACCCAGACTGCTCACACATGTTCTGCCTCCATGTGCACTTACACATGTCATACTTAAATGTCACCATGATAAACACACCATGGAATGGACACCATTTGCATTTCTAAGAAATGTTCAAACACGCAAGCCAAAAAAATTGAGTGCTGTAATTTCTTAGAAGACCACACATGAGAATCAGAGATAGTGGTCGTATAGAGGCAATTATGCGATGTTCAGTGTTTAGTCATTAAATCATAGATCATTTCCAGCTGTCAAGTGGAATATTAAATGTTTATGTGTAAAGATCTGATATGGATAATATATACACAGAGAAAATGTACATAAATGCAGTAAAACCTGCTGAAGATTCAGCACTGGCATCATATTCACAATATATTACTGTTTCTACTGTGTTTTCTCAAATCAAATAACCTTGATTGACATAAGAAACAAAAACATCTAGTCTGATATATATGCAAGTGAACACCTGTTGAGTTCATTTCTTAATTAATTGGGAAGAAAAAATGCCTTAAAGAAGTGTTTGCCAATTTAGCAATTACAACATGGCATTGCTGCCAAGAGTTTCTTGATAGTCTGTGCTGAAAATTTGTATCTAGTGTGAATAGGCTTCAAAAAAGATTAAGAAAATCCTTTTGAAAATCCTTTTAAAAAGAGCCCAGCAGCTGGTAGTTCAACAACACTGTCCATATGTTCCCTATCAAATCCCCCTGATCCCCTCAACGATGGCTGCGAGCTGGTAACGCTCAATTCACATCTTTTTCATGACAGATCTCAGTACAAATGATGGAGTGGATAGAGTGAAATCACAGGATAAGCTGTTTGTGGTTTAGTTTGGTGGCCAAATCAGCAATGGATCCTTTCACTCAACTGACTATTGTGTGCGTAACTCAGTGATTTCCTTTAGTGGACTGGTTCAAGCTGCAGGCCTTCAGTCCACCCACGTTTGGAGCTCTGCCCAGGATGGCCAGTTGGTCAGCTAGTGAGCAGTGTTTCAGCACAGCTGGGACCAGAGTGGGTGGCAGAAGCATGCTAAGCAATGCACTAAACCATCTACTGGATTTTTAAGAACATATCTTTCAAGGTAAAGCTTGTGGGAGGTTGTGTCAATTTGTTTGCTTTTATTTACATTATCAACATGAATCAACACTATTACATAGAGTGCATTTTTTCTGTGTTCTGTGTATACCTCTGTGTTGTGTTTGTTTAACTTTTCTTTTTGGAAGATAAATTATTCTTTACATCTTCTTTGCTTTACAAGGTATAAATAACACTCACTTTAGAAAACTGACATCTCACGGCATCACAAAAATAGATGGCTGGCTGAATCTACCTGAATCTGAACTACCTGAATCTGGTCTGAGTCACGTTCTCAGATGCATTTTTACTCGGACTTGACTCGGACTCAAACCTTTCAGACTCTGAAAATGTCCGACCAAGTCCAGGCAGTGAGTGCTTTTACATGGACCCTCTTAATGCGATTATTATGAGATTTTGGCAATATTGCGATTAAACTTTACCTCATGTAAACACAATACGTCGATTATAATAATGCGTTTAAGATCATAATCGCAGCAAGCATAATCGTATTAACATAGGTGGCCTACCCTGATTTTTCAGGTAAACACCTAAATCGTAGTATTGCCATTCTGACCAGTATTTTACGTCTTTTATTACTGTTTCGGCTATTAAAATAGTTTTGTTTTGTGTGTAATGATTATTTTTTGCTTCTTTTTTTAAGTAAATTTAGAAAAAAGTTTGGAGCAGTTTTGTTTGTTAAATAGCCTATAAGTTTTGGTTTTTAAACGTAAAGACCAAGCGGCCAGCAGCAGAAAGTGAGCTGATGCCTTTTCAAATCATCACGCCTTGGCTAAAATAAAATCATTGTAGCCTACGTACTAAAATAATTCAAGCATATAAAAATGTTTTAACGTTAAACCCTGACTATAATAATAAAAGTGCGCTAGCCTAACATATCCACATTAGTTCAGAGACTGGCAGCTCGCTCCAGGACACGGAGGCACCAGTGCAATCACTTTTCTTCTCTCAGTGGAAACAAAATAGCCTTCGTTGTCAGTTTTTCTGATAAAGGTACAGGTAACATGCATCATTCCAAGCTGTAAATGGTCTACTTTTATTTGTGTGCAATATCAACAAAACGTGATTTTCTGTCTTCGCTTCTTGAACAGGAGCAGAAATTAACTACAGAAAAGCTTTAAATGAACACAACAAATTGAAAACAAAAACTCCTTAATTATAACCTAATCATAATTCTAAGTTACATCTGGCGAGGTTGTCACATTCTTCTTTGCGACACGAACTCATGGAAAAAACTATTACTAATTATTGTAAATATCTCCTTACTATTTCACTTTACATGAATGACGTGACACGCACCTGTACTAATATGCAGATTAGAAATGCTTGTGGATAAGAAAGCATCTGGACTATTTCTGGGGAAACTCAGAAACACAACTGCCTTCACTCTTATCCAGAAACAGCGAGTAGAACGCGACAGCTGCATAGGCAAACGAATTGCCATTACATTGGTGCTGGAATAGCATGGAATATAAACATAAGTGTTTTTCATCATGTGTAAAATAAATGTAAACAGCAGATAGTAGTTTGGTAACGCATCTGTCCATAATTTGTCCTACGCAGTGGAGTATGTGATTATGGCAACAGAAAATAAACCACAATTCTTAATGAGTAATAAGAATATGGAAATAGCATGTAAACAGGAGGGAAAAGCTTGCTCTTGACATGTAACCATCATAATGCGCTTAAGTCCTAACTCTGATTATTGGAAATAATCACATTATTCGTGCGCATGTAAAAGTAGTCAGTGTTCAAGGAAATGTCACTGGATGGCGATATGCAGTATTTGCTTGTGCTTTAAATTGCCTTTTCTAGATTAAAGATTAAAACAAGGTCCTGACAAATGGTAGTGTTTCACTGGACTCGGACTTAACCTTTTGGGACTTGGACTTGAGTCCGACTCTGCCCGTTTTGGACTCGGACTTGAGTGGTCAAAGACTTAGACTCGACTCAGACTGGAATTAGGTGGACTCAAACCCAACACTAAATGTTGGAACAATGGTTTATAAAAGACAAATTAAGTATTTACTAATGATTCATAGTATGCAGTTATTATAAAGTGTTGAACTGTAGCTATCGGTCCAAAGATGAAAACAACACGTTATCCAAAGTGACATAAACTTTTGATGATTTCCTCTAGAAGAAACCTGATATTTCCAGCTCAAGGGGTGTTTGCTTTTATAAACCAGGTTTCGGAATCCCAGGGGCATGTCTGTTAGGATATGAAAGGTAAAGGGTCTGTAATGTTATTGATTATCCGGTTGAAGTGGTTTAGTTCTTCCCAGAGTCTCATTCTCACTTGCATCACAGCTGGATCCTGTCTGCGCTCATGTGCCGAGCCTCAGAGGGCTCATTCCTGAATCTTGAGGCAATGGGGCAGGTGCCTCTGGGCACAAGCGCCTTCTCAACAAGTGGGGGGCCCAGCCAGACCTCCCAACACACGTGAACCGCAGACTTCTCATGCACTCACATAGACATGCTAATGGGAAAAAAAAAAACTGGGTAAACAAATGGCATCTGGAAAACAAAATGAAGCAAAACCAATGAGAGGAAAATATTTCAGCCGCAGTCTCAGTGTTTGCATGCTGCATTGTTTACTGTAGTATCTTTCATGTCTTGTTTCTTCAGCTCTGGATTGAAATACTTGATGCAGTGTGAGGCACGTGTGGCAACACGTGGCTCAGAGACCAAAGGATGATGTGTCTGGACCAATTACAGCCAAATCTAAACACATTAAAAGTATAATAAACACTGGATCCCAGTGTAGCTGATATGTGCAATATGCATCCTCTGAGCCCAAGCCCAGCTAATCAGGAGAATGTCAAATGATTTATTATGGCTGGAGAGTGTCATTGAGATTTTTTCATCTTCCTTCTTTCTTTCTTAATTTCCTTTAAAAAGAAACATTTTAAATAGCACTGTTGACAAGTGGTTGCCCAAATACAGTTTGTGTGTTGATGCTGCTGTTTTTAATTTAGGGTCAATTCAGTTGTACACCCACTGCTTGTCCCAGGCTGGTCACTTCAGGATGTTGTTTTAAGGACCAGGTCCAAGAGAAACAGAGTGCATCACTGGGGGATAGTTCACCCAAAAATGAAAATTTGATGTTTATTTGCTTACCCCCAGAGCATCCAAGATGTAGGTGACTTTGTTTCCTCAGCAGAACACAAACGAAGATTT
>JAUMHQ010000063.1:4276803-4294186 GCA_032361165.1 Enteromius paludinosus | reverse complement strand
CTGTAAAACCGTTTCTGGGCATTTTCTCCCCTTACCTAAGCTACATACCTTCTATGTACATATCAGAGAACAATTTTTTATATTCTCTCAATGTATTCTATGGCACCTTTAAAAGCAACTAGTTAACAGTAAGAATTGGTTCCTATATTAAAGTGTTACCCAAAAATACCTTTTGTGGTCACGACAATCAAAATAACAACAGAAAACAACAAGGGAAATATTAAAAAGAACAGAAGAGTAAGCAGCTTTCATCTCAAAATAACGATTTTGCCATCGTTTAGGCCTTTTTTGGATGAAGGCTGGTTGAAACATTTCTTTTAAACACGTATTTGGAGATAAAGATATTTGCATCATTTTCTCCCTAAAACACTGCAGCTTTTCACGTGATCATTATATCTCATCTGTTGATGATTCTGATTTGGTGCCGGTCAAACCTCATTAGCATCTGTGCTAGTGCAATAAGACAAGGCAGATATGAGACATAATGCAATCAGCGGAGTTGAAGGACTTTTCATCTTCTTTTTCGCAAAGCAGATGCACATCTGCAAAAGCAATGCCCGATGATCAAAGCGAACAAATAAAAAACTGCTGAGACGCTGAGAGTCTCAAACTCCACCTTGAGGTGGAGTTAATCAGAGACTTGGGCTTAATCTGACTGTGTTTATGCAGGTGCATGGGAGGTTACGGCTCCACATGAACACACGCTTCTACACCTTCACAGTAATCTGTGATTGATAGGACTTGGGCCAAGAACCTTTTCATCTGAGTGCATTCGCCGTGCGGGGTGCCAAGAATTCAAATCAGATTTAAGCACTGCAGTCTGCCAGTGCTCATGCTTGTCTATCATCATGACTGGCTCATTTCACTAAATGTACATGTTATAAAGAGGGCTGCCAGTTCTATTACAGCCAAGGCCTCATGAGCCATGACACTAATTACCATGTAGGAGGTTGGTAGGATTTGTTTCATGTTTTTTAAAAAACAAAGTCTATTTTTATTAGATTTCTAATGCATCCTTGCTGAATACATTTCTTAAAACAGAAATACATAAATAAACATAACAAATAAACTTACTAAGCCCAAACTGTTTTACAGCTGACATGTTTAAATACTATTTTAATGTTACCTTCCATTGTCTCGAGCCACAAATATGCAAACTTCAAGTTTAACAGAAACCAGTGATGAAAGAACTTTAAATACAGTATATTGCTATATTTATTTAGTCTGGTGGTTCTCTAGAGCACAGCAGGTTGGTTTTATCCTGTTGAGCAGAACAGAAAATATGGGTCAAGGAATCAGGAAGACACAAAGTAGGGGACAGGACATGGGAAGGCCACTTGTGATGGCCCAGGAAATAACAAATCTCATGTATTTGATCTTTGAGACCTTAAAGGCTGCAGGAAAATTATCATTTTGCATGTGTGGAAAAAAGGGGAAAGAAAATCTGCAAGACATCCTGGTAGTGACCATGGAGTAACATTATCTATGGTAAACTTTGTTATATTTTCAACGACTGTGACTTGCGTATAGACTAAACCCAGATATGGTAATACCTTATTTTGCCAAAAACTACCCAACAGATAGTGTATTCACGCACAGAGCGTATCAAGGACACGTTGGGGCGAAAACATGTTCTGGAGGCCTTTACACAGGATGTTTGTATTTACAAAAATATCATGATTTTTGGGGGTCTTTGCTAGATTGTTGCTAGGCATTTGCATAAGTTTGGGTGATTGCTAAAATGTTGCTACAGCATGTTAAAACAAACCGTAGACTATAAGGCAACTCATATTTAATGGGCCATATATTTGGTTTATTTTGGAAATGTACGTAATATATTTGGCAGAAGAGATGATGACTTGTGGCTTCTGAGATTGCTGGATAATACAGCTGCTGAATACTGAGCAGCTTAAATCAGTAGTCATACATTGTTTTGGAAAATGCTCCATTTTGAAGATAATTTGGGACATTGAACATGTCACTCGAGGATACGGTTATACAATCATACTGGAGAACATGAACATAATTTCTGACTCTTAATTCATGTGGAGTAGTGGAGGATCAGTAGACATTCAACAGAATCTGTTTAAGTTGATTTATCAAAGTTCTTTTTCCATGCAATTGAGACATTCCTCACGCCCCATTTCCATGGTAATATATTGCGTAGTCAAACTTTTTGTTTTTTAAAGCTCCCTGGAGTTTTGAAGACACTATTATTTGTTTTTAATATATTATGTCTAATTTCTGGAGATATGTCTTTCTAGGACCACTTACTGGAAACCCTCTAACATGGAAAAATATAAACTGCATTTATTGAAATGTTTACTGTAGAATAATGCAGTATGGTTTCATTTACTATTTGACGGACAGCCAGTAAACAGTGCAGTGTAATATCCAGTAAATAGGCTCAAACAAGCTCAGCTTAAACAGTAGCCAGAGCCTTATCTGTGAAGTCAGAGGTCAAAATACTTGACTTCCAGAGCTACAAAACACATCACGCATATGATTCACCTTTGTTTGACTGATGAGGACCTAAAGACCTCAGTGCTTCACCCTGCCCTCTTCATAAATAACCTAAAACTACAAGTTTTGTTCTTGGCTGTAATCTGGCACCTTAGTTTTAATTGATTACTTTTTTGGGCCTGATACTCACCATCTGTCTGAACCAGTATAATTTATGCATGAACAGGTGGGACATGTCCCAGGCACTTTTTACCAAGGTTGGATTTGTCCCCACCACTTTTTAAAAGCTCTTCAGCTCCTGAAGAAAATTAAACGTAATTTATCATAATTAAATTGTTCTCTAAAAACACCAGTATAGAAAATGAATGGCTAAGAACTTGCAAATGCAGTAACATAATTAATATTTATGCCACATATAAATCAGTGCCAACAGATTCTAAGCAATCTTGTAAGTTGATGTTGTTAAGTAAATTAAGTGAAGTATTAATAAACATTATTCCGTGTTCTACATCTTAGACCTCCATACTTAAAATCAGTGTCATCAAGTATTTTTAAATAACCAGCATGCTACTTAGATGCCTCTCTTAACCTGGGATGTTGTTTTATGCTTTGTTGACATACTGTAGATGTGCTCCGTGTGAATGGCATCCAGTTCATAGTACATTCTTTGATCAGATGAAATGCATCCTTCTTGTTCTTCTCCTTCAGTCTTAACAGGATCTCAGATCAGTTGGCTGACTGTGGATTAGGGGCAGGGGGTTTAAGTGTGCACTAGACTTCAGGGCGTCTGTTTATCTATCTGTTCCATCATAGTAGAACTTGGGTTATTCAGTGGATTTAAGATCTTACCCATGAAAATCTTGACATCCAATCACATCAGCACAAACACAAGCCCGTTTTATCGTCCACTTCTATTAGAAACTCACTGAAAAGAGGGCAGAATCCATAACACATATCTAATATCACAGTACAACATGTAAGAGTGCATTTTTATTTATTTTTTGTACAGTACATAGTCAGAAGATTTGTGTACTTTAGGGAGATGTTTGATTGATGCATGCTTTGGTAAAGGAACAGCAAATGTTTAAACCTAAAAAAAATCTTACTTCACAGCTTGTCGTACACTTAAAATGCATGTGCAATGTGGTGTTGAGAGCACTGGATGGCGCTGTAGAGCTTTAGTGTTAGCAGAGTTTGCCATCTAGTGGTCATTTTTTAAAATGACAAACAAATGCATGTTAGTGTGTTAGTAAGAAAAACATGCATGTCTTGTAGTGGCAGTTTACAGTCATGAAACTAGTCAGTGTTTGACATAATATACTGTATGTTTTTGGTAACTGCATTAATATTATAAACTTTTTATATTTTTCTAAGATAATTTTTACAATATAATGGTTTGTTGTATAAGTGCAGTATTGAAATTATTCATATTGCATTGGAGGTTTAATATTTCTGTGCACTTCACAATGAAATTCACTGCAGAAATTATTCACTTTAAATTTTACTGAAAATAATGATTAGGTGACATTTCTGATAGTAAATTATAGTTGTTTTATGTTTCACTTATTACACTTACTCAGTATAGGCCAAAACAAAATCAGGTACACCTGTTACATAAATAAATGATCATAAATGAACCTACTATTATCTTATGTATGTTATTTAAATTCATTTGTAAATTTCTGTACGTTATCTGCAGGGATTGCCTGGACTCCTTGGTCCCCAGGGGCCCACAGGCCCTAATGGCCGACTAGGTGACCATGGCCTCCAGGGTCCTAAAGGAGAGAAAGGAGACCGTGGCAGAGGAGGCTATATGGGTCCAAAAGGAAGTGTGGTGAGTCTCTCCGACTGCTCTCGAAGAACTTAACACAATAGGTTTAGATAGAATCTTGTATGATGATGTATGATTGCTTCCTAATGGCTGTTTCAGTGAAATTTGCATTGAAATGTTACCTTCTGCTTATTAACCTTGATAAAAAATGAATGAATAATCAATATTTGTATAAATATAAGTTTGATAAAAATGTTAAATGTTAAGACAACATAGCATTTTTAGCATAAATTAGATTCAGTGTGATGGTCGCATAAGGTCTAGCCATTAAAGTTTAAATATTTCAGAAGCAGCAATAATACACACAATGTCTCAGTGATGCATAACTTCTATTGGTTAAGCCATGTTTGCATCATTGAACTAGGCCTATGTAATTCTCTAAAAAAAAAAAATCCCAAGACGAGTACTTCTGAGAGTGAGTTAAAGAGTAAAACTCTTCATGAGATGATGGTGTGTTTGTGTCTTTCTTTAGGGAATGGAGGGTGTTCCAGGGTTTAATGGAGCAGATGGTGTTCCGGTGAGTGCCGTTTTGTTCATATCAGTATGTTTAATGCTGGCATTAGGCATAAAAAAGAGAAACATGATAAAAAGCATTGTTTAATAAATAAGAACATTTCTTAAAACTAATAATTGGAATAAAAAAACCTATTTGTCCAGTAATATAGTTGAAATACCATAAATAACTTTTCTTTGTTTTGGATTTTTTTCTCCAATATGGCTCACTGAAGGTAAAACAGAATATGCTGATCATGTCTTTGTTTTTGATCTCTCATCAGGGCCATCCTGGGCCACCTGGGCCTCGTGGAAAACCAGGAGCTGACGGTTGTAACGGAACCCGGGGAGAATCAGGAACACCAGGCCTTCCAGGACTCATTGGTGAAAGTGGAATATCAGTATGAGTGCTAATTTATATATAGCCCATCTATCCCATAATGCTTTTATTTTCTGTTTTTCAATCAGTTTGTCTCTGTGTACATGCCTATGCTTAAATGTAACATTCTTTAGGGCCGGCCTGGAATGAAGGGAGAGAAGGGTGACCCTTTGGATGTGTGGGTCTATATGGAAACCTTAAGGGTAATAGTTTACCCTAACTCTTTATTATGTTTGCATTTAATATGGATTAAGTAAATGCATTTGAATTCATTTTTTAAAAATGCATCATAATTCTCTGACATATTACAGGGAGATCCAGGACCTCCAGGTTTTCCAGGATTTGCTGTAAGTGTGATTTTTATCATTTGTCTTATGAATGAAACTGGGGCTATGTTCAGTCAACAACAATGGAGTCAAAAACAGAAAAGTTTTCCCATTGTTTGTATGAACCTCAATATGCATGGATGCATAAAAAGTTACCTGTTTTTGTCGCATAAAAAGCCCCTAAAACATTTAATTTCCTCTTACAGGGACCAACTGGTAACCCAGGGTACAGAGGAATGCCAGGATCACAAGGTTCTTGGGTGAGTTAGTGATACACTCAATAACATAACTGATGAGCAAAAGTTATGATTATAATTAGGATTAAGGCTGTCAATGTAATTTCTCAATTTGGTGTGATTATGTATGGAAAAAATAATGTGTTACCATTTTTAATGCACTTAACACATCCTGCCCCAGACCTGTACATTTTGCATTACATGGAGTTACTGATAAACATGATGCAGGACAACTGTGTGATGCAGCCAATAGAATGCAATTACTGTATATGCCCCTAAAATTCAGGACACAAAGGCAGGTTTTTGTCTTATATTTATACCAAATGGTAAAGTTCAGAAACAACTTGAACAAATCAAGTGAACCAATGAATCAGGCATCCATAATAAAGACGGACTTGATTTGTATCTGAACGAATCTGCAATTTTAACAAAAATTGGTTGAATGAATGACTGATTTAAGTATTTAAAGCATCATAATTTATTAACCCAAATCAATCATTTATTACTAGTAATGAGAGGCTTATTAAATAAGTACTCTTTGCTTTATTCCAAACCTAGCATCACTTCTTCTTACTTACTGTATTGATTTCCTTTAGGGTACTACTGGCATTAAAGGTGTTAAAGGACAAAAGGTATGTAAAACTATTTTTATTTTTTTTAAATTGTTTTATGTCAGCAAATATTGTAACATGTCCTCTTTACTTTGCTACAATGGCGGCACTAAGGTGGGGCTTGACAGGGCTATAGCCCCATCAGAAATTATGGAACAACTCTTATTAACATTGAAAAATAAACATGGAAAAGCTCAAAAAAGTGCCTGATATGTGGCTTATAGACAATTGACATTACAGGGAAGAGGTCGAGCATCTCAAGCAAGCAAAGGGCAAATTTTGTGCAAGATGGTGAACGTCAATTCACTATAGAGAAAGCGAAAGTAAGAAACTGACGGCTTACGCTGCATTAACTGCGCATATTCTCTGCATATTCAGCATACTTTAACATATGCTGAAAACACTATATAGCTACCTGTCTTCAATTATTCCCTTAAAATGTCTTTTGTGGTTCCTGTAGTGAAAAACATGTGAAGAAACATGTTTCACCTCAAGCAGGGTGCAGTATGAGTGCAGTATAGTGGTCTTGTTTTTTCAGTCCCACTTCCACCAGCTCCCATGAGGTTATATCCTGCACCTGCTATATCCTGTTATATTTTCACTCTTTGTTTATCTGCTGTCTGTTTGGAATAAATTTATTCCTACTCTGTCACTCATAGACAACCTACTTGTTCTGTCTGAGGGCCGTATATTTACCATCTCGGCTACAGCTTACTCTGAGCATCACCAAACACATGCTGCGGGCAGATCTCCCAAATAAAACGTGTGGCGCGTGTGTGCAGTTTGGCGTTACTGTTGGTCAGTAAGAATAAAGCACAGATAAGCTGCTCTGAAAGGACGTCGGGAACGGGATATTGTTAGACCGCCCCGCTCCTGTGCAAATTACACCAGATTTACCATGTTTTATTCGGGAATTTAATCCCGCGGCACATGAAATCTAGTCGGGTCCCGCAGGCGGGAATGCAGACCTTTACTGCAGTTTTAATAATTTTAATTAGGCCTATAATCAATTGTTAAATTAATAGACCTAGATAAAATCCTATTTTATTGTCCTCACACATGCGATTACTATGATGATTACTTGATAAATTACATGAAATCTAATAATAGTAATAATAGGCCAAAAAATGTAACAGGCCTATCTTAATTGGATATGCTAAATCCCCTTGATATTGCGATTTTCTTATGCTTATCTTTTGCATTTCTTATCTATTATAACATGATTCCATGCAAATCAGCGGGGAGGTTGCACCTGCACGTGTGCCCGAGTGGAAGTAGTTTTATGAATTGTAAAAAAAAAAAAGTTTTTATTGAATTGAAAAAGGAAAAAACAAAACATCTTTCTTTCTATTCTATATTCATTCATAAATTACATTGCATTGTAAGTGTCATATCTGGCAGTTGCCATTAGTAGGCTATATTAATAATAACAGCGGCATATGAGAAATTTAATACCAAAGAAAAAAGTCAAATATGATATAAAAAATTGATAGCTAAAGTTTAGGTGTTCATTACTTTCTCTAAATGTAATTAGTTGTTTTAGCACCCCCTCTGAACTGTTAAGCCCCCCCTTAGCACCCACAACAAAAAATTGTGGAGCCGCCACTGCTTTGGTAAATAAACATCTTCCAGGTGATGTTAATGTGCTGTCTCTGTACAGGGTGAAAGCAGTAAAAAAATAAAAGGAATGAAAGGAGAATTGGTGAGATGATTTTTTTGTGTCTTATATATTACACTAATATCAGGGTCTGTAATCTGCACTGCACTGATATGCATTTTATATCCACGCTGCAGGGCGAGAACGGAGAGCCGGGCCCACCAGGACCTTACTCAGAAGTCCGTACAATCCCTCCAGAATCGCAGGCAAGAAGGACAATCATGTTCAGGAGTTCATGAGAATATTACTAATATTTGCCCTCAGAGGAGCGAGTGATCAGTCTACTGTAATTTACATCTCTCTCTTTTTTTTAACAGGGTGAAAAAGGCTTTAAAGGTTCTAAAGGTGAACCAGGAGATGAGGTAGGTGGCTTTTTTGAAAACAAAAATTAATTTTAGGAATGAAAACCCAGCTTTGGTCCGATTTTAATGGTCATATGAAATATTTTTATTTTTGCATATGCTTTTTCCTTTTCCTTCCAACGTCTCTGTAGATTCACTCTATTATTTTCAAGTCAATCTTATCTACTTGAAAATAGCTGGTAGTGTTTCACCACTGAGTGAATCTACAGAGCAGACACTTAATAACAGTATTTTGTATTTTAGGGGTATTTAACTACCAAAGGAGAGACTGGTGTGACAGGGTTTCCAGGACAACGGGTATGATTGATTAAGAGCTGAAATCTCTTTATTAACCCTATGCACAGATGTTTCAAAAATAATAATGCTAATAAACACTGTGTACAATACAATAATGACACTGTATCAAACAGCTAGGTCTTTATCAGGTACATCACGGAATAGACATTTACCTTTTTTGCTTGTTTTCTAATCTGAATGTTTATTTTTTGGATATACACACATTTAATATTTGTATATAAACCAATTGTTATTAATTACAGGGATTCCCTGGACGAAATGGCTTGCCAGGACCTAGGGTATGTCATTTTGATAATTTTCCCACATTGGCATTTGTGCATGTGTGTGGACTTAATCGTTTCTTAAGCAAGTCTCTCTCCATTCCTACAGGGTGAGACTGGACAAGATGGTTTCCCAGGAAATTTTGGCCGCAAGGTATGAATCTGTTTCTGGTTTACCACTATATCGTGTAATACCTTACCATTCAATCTGCATCAAAAATTTCATGACTTAAATGCATATCATTCAACAGGGAGAGAGAGGAGAACCTGGAGAGCTGATGGATCCTATTGGTGGTACTGCAGGTACTAAATATAATCCAAAAAAGATTATAGATGTTTAACATCTGCGATTTTAGTAGTCCTAATCCAACTTTCAATTAACAGTTAAGTACATTTTTCTTACTTTGCTTTTGTCTGTTTCGCTTGCTTATATAGTGGGTCCACCAGGACCTCCGGGAGAGCGTGGGCCAATTGGAAATTTTGGTGCTAAGGGTGCTAAAGGAATGCCGGGTCTCCCAGGCCCCCCTCCTGCTGAACAACAAGCAGGTATTTTTCTGTAGGGGTGTAACAATAAATCGGTTAATGGACTGATTCTGTGATTTTCTTAATGCATCACAATTCTCTCTTGAATCTATTGTAAACTTGGTTTACAACAGCAGATGGCTCTCTAGGCTAGGTAATGCATTCAGTTGAGGGGTTAAATTTACTCGCACCTTGGCTTTTATGCTTTTATGACACAAGATTAATTTAAACACAACCTACTGTGAACACTCTTGTAGTTCATTTGAACCTTTTTGAACTTTATGAATGATGCAGTGCATGCAGTGTCATCTGCTGTTAAAACTAAGCTCAGAATCAATTCCAGAGAGAATTGAGATGCATTATGGTACTTTTATGATGCTTCATCTTTAGCTTTTGGAGCTTGACTGCCAGTGGTCTTTGTATACCTTTTAGTATAGGAAAGAACAGTGTAAACACCTTCTTTTGTTCATCCACAGAAGAAATAATAACATTTTTGAATGGGTTTTTTTCTTAAACCAAACTCTTAGATGATATGATTGTTTTTATAATTCACAGTGTATTTGTGGGGTCCAGATGGACCACAGGGATCAAAGGGAGCCAAAGGTGAAGCTGGAGAACCTGGTAATCCTGCCACAGAGCCTGGGCCACCTGGCCCCGATGGGCTGCTTGGATTTCCTGGACCACCTGGACCCAAGGGATCATGTAAGTTTGAATTTATAAACCAGAACGAAACCTGAATTCATCACTAAATGCCATTCTAATAAAGCATTTTCTTATTTATACAATAGTATTACAAATCTCAGATGTAATTCATTCCTGATGATTTTTCAGCTTCATTACTCCAGTCTTCAGTGTCACATGATTCTTCTGAGATCATTCTAACATGCTGATTTGCTGCTCAAGAAACATTTCTTATATTATTATTATCTGTGTTGAAATCAGATGTACTGCTTAATATTTCTCTGCTTTAACATTTTCCCATAATTCCTTGATATACATACATTTAGTGATTTAAAAACACAAAAGATTTGTAACAATTCAAACCTTGTTATTGTCTTTTTTTAATCAGTTTAAGGCATTCTTTCTTAATATAGACTTTGATACGGAATACTACAAATAAGTATTAAAGATTATTAATGTTTTTATACAGTGGAAGAATTCTTCAAAGGTTCACCAGGATATCGTGGACGTCCAGGAAGTGCAGGGAAAAAGGGACCAAAGGGTAAGATCAGTGCAGATCGGCTAATAAACTGCTGGGGTTATTTGGATGTCATGAAGATAGAATTAGAAAAAATAGAAGAAAATTTAACAAGATCATTTCAAGTTGTGCATGACATTGTGGCAGCATAATGAAGAATTGAATAAAGAAGGCATTTTTGTTGGCATTGGTTGTCTTTGTAAATTCTGCTATAATGGTGATGATTTACATTTTTTGAACAGGTGAACATGGTCTGTGTGATTGCGATGTAAAATCCCCACCTGGTCCTCCGGGTCCTCCTGGTGATGCTGGGGACTTTGGCATGGCAGGCGAGTGGGGTCAGCAGGGTGATCAGGGAGAGCCAGGAAGCAGAGGTGTGAATGGGATACCTGTAAGTAGACATGCACCATGTCGTCATGCCTTGCTCAAGAAAAGTGCACCCACAAATGAGTTGTTCCAAAACTGTGCGATTTTGTTGGTAATCAGACCAATCAGACCATAGCATGGACAAAAATAAAATATTATGAAAGTAAAGGCCACCTTGTCATGAACGCTCATGCAAAAAGATCAGTCCAACAAAACAGTCCATAAGCAAAACACGAGAAACAAAGGCAACAACCAAGGAAAACAAAAGTAACACTTAAGCAACATAAGACAAAATGAACCAGGTATTTAAACTGTGAGGCTAATAAGACAATGACACACCGCTGACAGTAATAAATCAATAAATAGTGCAATGGTTTTTGGGAAGTGTAGTCCAGAACACACAAACACAAAGACTCCAGGAGAGTTCCCTCCAATGGCAAAGATGGAAATAGTCACCACCGGCTGTGACATACCAGCAACTGATTGGTTAAAACATTCTATGAAATATCTTATTTTATTAACAGAAGAAACAAAGTCATACAGACTTTAGAATGAGTAACTGAATTTCTATTTCCTGGATGAACTATCCCTTTAAGATCACATTAAATTCTAAAATCTTGAAGTGGGTATAAATGCAGACCGGAGATCTACAAAATAGGGGGGAAACTAAAAAAAAAAGGTTTAGGGGTTAGCATAGTGTAGGAAATTAACACTGTGATTGTGCACTGAAGTTGATTGGGAGAAAAAAATTTTGTTAATGGGAGGAAGCCACGCCCTGTTTTGGAGCGTTTACCCCGTTTTGGAGTTCCTGCCCCCATTTGGAGATCTTCAGGCTACAGTTATACCCTTCTCAAAATCTTTGCATCTACTAATGCAAAATGCATTTGCATTGTCATTTTTTTCAATTTTACAGGGTTTCCCTGGTCAAAGAGGATCACCTGGACCCAAAGGCAGAAAAGGAGAACTGAGAGTCGCTACTCAGAAAGGTGCAATAATCTTCCATTACATGCTATGTGAATAGATATACATGTTAATATTTTGCCTGCACTTGTGAAACATAGGACAACATGGTGACCCAGGGGACCCAGGTGCAAGTGGCTCTCCAGGAGTGCAAGGATGGTCTGGGCTTGATGGAAGAGATGGTGAACCAGGCTTTCAGGGACCTACTGTGAGTCTTTATCTGATCATTTAAAAACAGCACTGAATAGAGAAATAAAAAGATTTTGTATGTTTTGTATTTATCAAGTGATGCCAGTTCAAACCAAACTATGCAGTGTAATTCATTATTATCTACATGCTTACTGTCATGCAGGGAGAAGGTCCTGTAGGTGAAGCTGGAGACAAAGGATACCAGGGTGAGGATGGTTCTCCAGGTCTAGTAGGACCAATAGGACAACCCGGTCAAGTTCTTGGAGCGACTAAAGGTCTAAGGGGCCTTCCTGGGGACGACGGACAAGTTGGTGTTACGGGAAGACAAGGGTTAACTGGTCCTCCAGGTGTGTAACAGTCTCATTTTAATATTATTGATAAACTATTATAGTTTTTGTTAATGAATTTTTGTTTTTACATGTTGTGTTGTCTTATTGATTTGTAGTCATTTTTATTATTGTTTATAATGTATGGATTCCTTTTAATTGTATACCCTTCTTTTATTCTATTTATTAATATCTATCTTACATGTGCTTTACAGGAGACTGTAGCCCACAAGGAGAAGATCAGTGGAGTATTCCAGGTAGATCTCTCTCCTGTCTTAGTGCTTCATCGTATAGCTATCATTCCACCGTATATGGTTACCAATAACCATACTTACTGGTAACAGAATTATTAACCATCTGGTTAATTTGGTTTGAGAGTTATTATTCTTCATCTTCTTCTACCCGGGTCAGACCTTCAGATTGTTCTGAAGATAGCTGCTATCTCTAACTTATTTGGCTTTTGGTTTGTAACCACCAAAGCAGCAAAGTCCTAGCCTGGGTCCGCCCATATTTGCTGTGACGCTACATTCTGTTTCACGAGCAAAGATAGTCTGGCAAAGCTGCCGTTTTAGAGCATTTCCGTTCCCAAAAATGTGGGAACCAATGAGAAACGAGCACCCAGCCAGTCTTGTCAAAATTAGTGCGTTAACACAGGCACAGGCGTTTTTACACCATGTCACCTGATTGGCTGACATCATAGTGAGGGTAGGTTTAGGGGTAGGGTTAAGTCAGGGGGGATCATTTTCATTGCATGATTGAGAAATGCCCAGAAAGTGAGAAATGATTGCTGATGACAACACAGCTGTTTCACGAATGACTTCACCTTTGATAAAGTATGTAAACACCCCGTCATTAACAGGACCAGAAAATGTCCACCTTTTAACTCAGTTAACACAGGGGTGGGGCTAGCCTGGACCACTTAATTCAGTTTATAACTCTATTAAAACTTCAACGTTAGGTGTGTTTTTATTATTAAGAACACTACAGATTCTGGTTCTAGTATGTGTTATTTCAGTTCCATACAAATCAAAATGTTAGATTGTATGTGATTTTGATGCAAATATAACATTAAAATTGTGTTTTTGTGTTTTCCATCATGATAATCTTATTATAGTGGAATGTATTGGTGATCCCGGGCAGCCTGGAGAGAGAGGGCAGCCTGGACTTCCAGGGTTAGGTGGATTTCCTGGTATGGATGTATTATTGTAAAAAAAAATAAATGTATTACTGTAAAATATCTAGTATTATTTTATTATTGCAAAAAAATCAAGTAATCTATTTATTTATTGTTACATTATGGCTGCCTATATATGTATGTTCTAGGACTGCAGGGTCCTAAAGGCTCACCAGGTGTTTTAGGAGAACTTGGAGCCAAAGGAGGGAAAGGTGAAGCAGGAAGAGGAGGCATACCTGGGCCTAGAGGTAAAGCATTGGGAGGCTTGTGCATTTCTCTGCATTTTAGTAAATCATTGTTATGTATACTTTTGCCTGTCTCCTTTTCTCAACTCTGATAATGTGATTTCGTCTACAAAGGTTTTGTTGGACCTCGAGGTGACTTAGGATATCCTGGCACCAAAGGTGTGGAAGGAGCTCCAGGCCTTTCTGGTAAACCAGGTTGGGATGGTCTTTTAGGGGAAAAAGGTGAACATGGTGAAGTTTTAGGAGCTTCTCCTGGCACTCCTGGAGACCCGGGACTGCCTGGACAGAGGGGTGTCACTGGTCCTCCAGGAGATCCAGGACCTCAAGGACACCAAGGTAAGAAACCCACCTGTCAAACCCATAGTGATGGATATATGCTGAATCTATAGAGCCAGCAGTCTTTGAAAAATATTTTAAACTTTCAGGCTGGTTTTTTATAGTTTGTGTTGGCAAACCTTTCTGTTCTAGTTTGTTCCTTTTGCATGGAAAGTTCATAGCTTTAAAAATCCATTGAGAGTGTCAGTAAAACAAATACAATCTACGGTCCATTGTTGTGCATGCATCTTTTTATGCTGCTTTTCCACCCAGAAGCTCATTAGTGACAGTCTGTCTATGATGAATCCATTGTTCTTGAGACTCACTAAAGGATGCAATGCCACACAGGTATGGAGGGAATGCCGGGTATGATTGGCCTTAGGGGTGAAATCGGTCCTCCGGGTCTTCAAGGAGAGATAGGAATACCTGGACGACCAGGAACATTTGGCTTCCCTGGCCAACCTGGTCAAGTAGGACCTCCCGGACCATCTGGAAAAACTGGAGAACCAGGTAACTGATACTAAAAACCTAGGTTTAAAATAGATGCCAGTATATTAAACTGGTTAAAGGATCTTGTTGTAAGAAGTAGCCGCTAACCACACGCAATGCAACATGATTCCAATGACAAGCAATTTGGATCTCCACAGTGGAGGCAACGCGACAGAATCAATCAAATATCACAGTCAATCAGAACCGTGTCTGGAAGCACACTGCTCTCGCAATGAAACTGACACATTTATAATCAAATTCATAAATACACTCATTGGTTTGGAGAGAGTTCACAGATTTAACGGTCATCTTTGCTTTAACTTATTTTGAAGTTCTGAGGTAAACTGTCTGTTGTTGCTTTCAGTATGTCTATAAGGTCACACATTATGATGTTTAAACTCATACTGGACATGAAAATCTTTGAACAAAGCAAATAATCACCTGAGATTGTCCACTGTCATATAGTTTGTATGGTGTTGTTCCAGCAGCAACATTGCGGAAATAGAAACTTTCTAAATTAAAAATTTTGTGTGTTGCCATCGCTACTGGTTAGGACAAAAACGTAGATTAACATGGAAAAGATACCTTCATGGCATCGCATGTACTTAGGTCTTAGGTCCCAGAGAATTTAATTTCCCCTAGGGCAATTTTTCTGGTTGCATTCACATTGCCAGTAGGAACTCTGAACTGATGTGAGCCGCCCGACAGGAATATAATTTACCTGCTACAGTGATGTCGGTCCATTTAGTACCACTTTCCATGCTCTGTGAGTTCATTTGTGGAATAAGTACAGGTTTACTGAATGCGTTCAACCAATTAGCATACAATAGTTTCTACTGTGCTGGCTTAGACCCTACTTTGAAGTAGGAGCTAATTGTTCCTGCAGCTAAACTCACTTCCCATTTCCTGTGGTGCACATGCAAGAAAGCCAAAAATCAGCTACTTCCTCCATTCCTCTGGTGTGAATGCCCCTATTACCAGACTTTTTTTTTCACTCCCTGGTCCAGCTCTACAGTATAAATTATTCAATTGTTTTGACTTGTCAGGATTTGTAAAGATTTACGATCTGAAACATAAATTTCATCATGAGTGTCCAAACATTTGAATGGTGGTACATATAATGTATTATACATTACATCTGATTTAAGTACAGTGAAGCAAAATTTCTTTCTCCCAACAATCCTTAAATATTTGGGGTCTCTGTAGGTCCAAGTGGAGAAAGTGGAGATCAGGGAGACCCAGGAATTTCTGGGCCCAGAGGAGTAAAGGGTGTCACTGGAGAACCGGGAAATTTTGGTCTACAAGGAAATTTGGGGCCACCAGGAGATCCAGGGCAACAAGGGCCATTTGGTGTTAATGGTTTTCCAGGGTTAAAAGGTCAGTTGCTTTTTCTCTATGTTGTGTTGACATGTTATATTCTTTTGAAAGTTGGCAGAGTTCATTATGCATAACAAAAAAGCATATACACTATATTGCCAAAAATATTTGGACACCCCTTTCCAATGAGCAAGTTTGACTACTTTACCAATGTCCATGAGTACAAATCTTAGGCCCGGTTTCACAGACAGAGCTTAGATTAAGCCAGGATTAGGCCATACCTCAATTAGAACATTGAAGTAATTTTTATAAACATGCTTGGAAGAAAACATTATTGAGGTGCATCTTGAGACAAAACAAAGGCGCTGAAAAGGGTTTTGTGTGCTTCTAATTATATAACACCATTTTTTATAGCAACATTAGTTAACATTAACTAATAATGAACAATACACGCCTACAGTGTTTATTAATCTTTGTTAATGCTGACAATGAACAACTCTGTTTTCATTAACTAACATTAACAAAGATAAATAGTGTAATAAATGCATTGTTCATTGTTTTTTCATGTTAGTTAATACATTAACTAATGTTAATAAATGACACCTTATTGTAAAATGCTACCCAAATTTTAAATAAATTAATTATGTTTACATCTCTCTTGCTGCAGTTTTGGAAGTGCTTTTTGTGTTCTAAAGAAGGGGGTGTTCCAGTACCTTTGTCCATATAGTCTATGTATAAGTCATTGGTGTTTGTTGATGAGTTTTTACTGTATATCATTATATGCTTAAACATTCAAACTTTTACTCATGGAGATTACTAAAGTAGTCAAACCTGTTTATTAGAAGGGGGTGTCTTAATACTTTTGGCGATATAGTAGTGTAGCCCATATTAATTAAGCAATATGTTGATCTTTGATGGTGCTTAAAAAAAAAAGAAAATGATAAACGGAATTAATCAAGCGCTGCATTGTTTCTTAACAATAAAGGAACCAGAGGTGGCCCGGGCATGACGGGTTTCCCTGGTGATCCTGGTGACCATGGCATAAAGGGCATATCTGGACTGAAAGGAACAATAGGTGATCCAGGACTTCAAGGTGAAAAAGGATATACTGGCCCTCCAGGTCTAAAAGGTAAATAAAGAATTTCTAGAGTTCACGCTTTTCTCATAAAGAATAATAAGCAAATTTGGCGAGCTGTCTGGGGAGCGAGCCGGGAAAACGGCGAACTCCGAAACCTAATGGATAGAACCCTAGCGTAGGCAAGAGTTCGGCGTTCGGCTCGTTCACCTTCTGCCCCCCCGGAAAGTCGTGAATTAAATGGAAAACGGAGGAGAAGGGGTGGAGGAGGGATGCGCAAAAGCGGAAGCGAG
>JAUMHQ010000063.1:4266601-4276703 GCA_032361165.1 Enteromius paludinosus | reverse complement strand
GCGTTCCTTTTGAACACAGGTGACGGAGATTTAACGCTAATCAAAGAACCGGCTTTATTGATGAGATGCGCATAATAAATCGTACGATATGTATCGCCCAGCCCTACTTTCAAGTTCATTCAGAACATTAGAAACGCTAGTTGGTGCTCCAGTATAATCGGTCTGCCGAAACTCTTCCAGTGAGAAACGTTCCTCGGTGCAAAATAAGTGAGATTAAAATACGTTTAAAAAATATAATGCGTTATTTTTGTGTAATTAATTAATCTAAATAACGCATTAAATTTCCTGCCCTAATATATATATATATATATATATACATTCTCATCCTTTTTGTAACAGATGCATAAAACAATACTAAGATTACACTGAAAGTTTTTGCTACTTGTAATTAAGAGCTTGTATTAGGGAGAACATTTGTATAGTCTTTAGTCTTTGGTATAGTAACTGTCATAGTAGTCTTTACTTACTGTATACTTGGCTGGTTTTGAATGTCTTGTCTGTGCTTGTTCTCAAGGTGAGAGAGGGTTGATGGGGCCTCAAGGTGAAAAGCCAGTTATACAAATAACAGAGCATATGAAAGAGGTCATGAAGGGAGCTAAAGGTGACCATGGAAAAATGGGAGAACCTGGCTTCACTGGTCCCAGAGGTAACTACACTCATATTAATCTCTCAAGGACACAAACATATTTCATATCAACTGCAGAAACAATTAGAGCTCTGAATGTTAATCAGAATTGGTTTATATGGGGATTATTTGCATTTCTGCATATGGTCAGTCTGAAATCACAAGAATTTTGTTAATGGTAATAAAGCATAAAGTTTCCTTTCAGATAGACACCTATAGATTTTCTTTCAACTTGTATTTGGTCAGGTACAAAAGGACTTCCAGGTTTTCCAGGAAAGGAGGGTAAAGATGGACATCCGGGTAAGCCCAGTGATAAAAAAGGGGCTGCAGGTTTTCCCGGAGTAGAAGGATTTCCAGGCCAAAAGGGAATGCCAGGATATAAAGGAGAGTCTGGGATTGAAGGTTTTCCTGGAATGCCTGGATCCAGGGTATGACAATGAATGAATCCATCTCCCTCTGAAAACGCTTTATGATTTAAAACGTTGTACAGAATCTACTTGTATCTGGTGTCCTGTTAAAATGTTTTAAAAGCAGTGATTTTAGTCATTGTGGCTCATTGTGTTTAAATCGCAGGGTGACAAAGGCACATCTGGTGCTTATGGACGGACCGGAGAATCTGGATTCAAGGGAATAAAAGGTGCTCATAAATAAACCTCTAAAATGCCCATGCATGCTATACTTAATGCATGACTTCATTTAAACAAACTGCCTAAAATATTTACGTAAGAATCTTTTATTTAAGGTGATTTTGGTCCTACTATCAATATTCCGGGATCAACAGGACTGAGAGGAGAAACTGGGCTTCCTGGACCTTTAGGTAAGACATTTCCATATTGTATAATGCATCAAACATGAAGTATGATATTTTACTGTCATGTATTATTAAATTGCTTCTTCACTGATTTTTTTATGTACGTTGGTTAGGTGAGAAGGGACTCTTGGGTAAAACTGGAGACAGAGGAGGTCCTGGTTTTGATGGCATCCGTGGGATGAAAGGCTATACCGGAGAACCTGGAAAAGATGGACTACCAGGTACAAGAGTCTTGTTCATTATACTTTCATTTAATTATTTCATTGTTTAAGTAATATTTTTTAACTTAATTTTTGTTGTTGTTGTTGTTTTTTTTTATCAGGCTCTGACGGCCTACAAGGTTTCCCTGGAGCCCAGGGTCAGAAGGGCTGGCCTGGCGAGCCTGGACAGGCAGGAACCCATGGAATCCAAGGTCAACCAGGACAAAAAGGTCTGTAGTTCTAATTGTCATATTTAATTAAACTTTGCAGATGTGCTGTGAACAACATGTTTGTTCTGTAAAGATGGTTTAAAACAGTACGCATTGTAAATATCTGTTGTCTAGTCACTTGACTTGCAACAGACTATGTTACATCAATTTTCAATGTTGGCTTATATTTCCTGTAGGATTTCCTGGTCTTAAAGGCATTTTTGGATTGGATGGCCTAAAAGGTCCAAAGGGCATCAAGGGTGTTGCAGGTACCTCTAGAGCATATAACTGATCACATTTATGAATAGTTATTATTACATGATTTTAATTTCAGAAAAGTTTGTTATTGTTATTATATCATGTATATGCAGAAATGACATCTTTAATATGTTGGTATGTAATGACCACTTTGGTATGTTTTGTCTCTGCAAGGTTCTAACAACTTGGGTCCTTCTGGAGAGCCAGGAGTAAAAGGAGAAAGAGGAGAGACTGGCATCCCCAGCACAGAGCATGGTGTCCCGGGAGAGCTGGGATTCAAGGGTTTCAAGGGAGATCAAGGTAGCTCAAAATGCCAAACTTCATATTCTGAAACTGGAGTTTCATGCATTGTTTATTTGATGCAGCTATACATCAGTTGTACACTGACAGTGCTGTGTTTACAGGTAATAAGGGTGAAATTGGGCATCCTGGTGTACCGGGACCTCGGGGTCAACAAGGATTCTCTGATATAAAAGGAGTGCAAGGCGACTATGGCTTTCCTGGTCCACAAGGAATTCCAGGTGAAGAACTTATTACTAATGTTTATTGTAAAAATATAGGAACAAGTACTACAGACAGCATAAGGAGGAGGAAAAGGAATACTTTGCATCTATTTAAAATATAATTTAGCAGGTTGATTATGTTTTGTAAGTGACTAAAGTAAATATATAGTGTCACTTCGCTTCTCAAGAAATAGCTTATGAATCTACAATCTTTCTTGAAAATGATTTATGTAAATGGGCCATCTTGTCTGAAACTCGTTGCTGTTATCATTTAGGTTATCCTGGTCCCAGAGGGGTCCCAGGGGATCCATCTCAATTTGGAGCAAAAGGACAGAAAGGAATCCCGGGTGATTTTGGATTGACTGGAGAAAAAGGAGTCCAGGGGAACGCAGGACAGAAAGGACCGTCAGGGGAACCTGGAGTGTCAGGAAGAAAAGGTTGATTAGATGATTTAATTGCGTTGGCAAAATCAAAACACAAAACCTTTAGTCATCATGTCAAGACAATTACACCATGCACTTTCTCATCTTCTCACATGCAAATCACATTAGTCAAGCAATGTTTACATAGCTCACTTTGTTCTATTATGAGCCTTAACTGAAAAATATCGGTAACGATGTAAGAATTTGTTCTTTCATGAAACAAGGTGAAAAAGGAGAACCAGGAATGATGGGATACCCAGGAAGGCGTGGTTTCGAAGGCGATAGGGGCCCTGTTGGCCCTAAAGGAGATACTGGACCCCCAGGTGAGTTGAAATTATTTGTTGGCACAACCCTTTTAAGCCCAAATACGATATAGCTGTGTATAATTTCCTATCCTAGCTTAATATGGTAAAATAACTGCATGGTTTTTCATTCATTTGAAATTGACCTGCACTTGAAGAGTAACACTGCTTGACCAGTGTTGGTGTTGGTTGGACCTGTCTTATTAATTCAGACCAGATGTAATGTTAGATACATTTTTAGCAATGTCTGAAATAATTTTGCCTTGTTGCTTCAGGGTTTCCTGGCTTACCTGGTGCCAAAGGACTTCCACCAGTTCCACGGAAACTACCAGGTGAGAGAGGATCACCTGGCCTAATGGGTATTCAAGGACCACAGGGAAGAAATGGAAACCCAGGCCCTGCTGGACCTCCTGGTGATGCAGGTAGGAGAATTCAAAGCCTCAATTTTGGAACAAATATATATACATGAATATGATGCTGTTGCTGTGCTCCAGAATCATTGTGTAATCATCTGTTTACAGGGGTTTTGGGTCCAAAGGGGGACAAAGGCATGCCAGGTCTCCCTGGAATCCCAGGAAACCCAGGCTTCCGTGGAGATCCTGGAAAATTAGGCCACCCCGGACTTCAAGGCGAAGAAGGTAAATGGTGTTTGTGTAAGATGGATGATGATTCTGGGATTTTTCAGGCCTGGCATGTAAATACGTTTCTGTACTCACAAGTTGATAATGAATCTTGATCGCCAGGGACTCGAGGGGGCCCTGGTTTACCTGGTCCTATCGGGATGCCTGGGCGCAGTGTCAGTGTTGGCTACCTGCTGGTGAAGCACAGTCAGTCTGAGCAGATCCCAATGTGCCCTGTGGGCATGTCCAAGTTATGGGACGGTTACAGTCTTCTGTACTTTGAGGGACAGGAGAAGGCCCACAACCAAGATCTTGGTAAGTGCAGCTGGCAAAGTAATACATCAATCACAAGATGTACAGTCATTGCATGTCTGACACCACTATTGCTTGCACAAATGAAGTGTAGCTCACGGTGTTGATACCCATGGCAGATAATCATTACTGATCATTACTTAGTCGTTAGGAAAAATAAAAACAAATCACAACACTATTTTTACTTTTCAGTTACATTTTCTAAAACCTTCATGTCCATGAAACACCCATTGCATAATGCTTATTTAGCATATGACACATAAAAACACCAGTACTGGTTTAGTATGACTGTTAAACACTGATTTTGTGTATCAACATGTACTGTTATACCAAAACTGAACTAATTACGTGAACTTAATATATTTAAATCAGTAACTGTCCTTATCTGAAAGCTGAAGACCTCTGTTTTGTCATTCAGGTCTAGCCGGGTCATGTCTTCCCCGATTTAACACCATGCCCTTCCTGTACTGCAATCCCGGAGACGTGTGCTACTATGCCAGCCGCAATGACAAATCCTATTGGCTGTCCACCACCGCACCGATTCCCATGATGCCCGTGGAGGAGGGCGAAATAAAACCATACATCAGCCGCTGCTCCGTGTGTGAAGCTCCATCTGTCGCCATCGCCATACACAGCCAAGATATAACAATCCCACAGTGCCCAGCAGGCTGGAGAAGTCTATGGATTGGCTACTCCTTCCTTATGGTGAGACTCGATTTCTAAAATGTTCCACTTCCATCTTTTTAACAGTCCTTTTACTCATTCCGTGTCTCTCTCACAGCACACGGCAGCTGGAGATGAAGGCGGTGGT
Organism: Enteromius paludinosus; assembly: GCA_032361165.1. Classification (NCBI taxonomy): domain Eukaryota; kingdom Metazoa; phylum Chordata; class Actinopteri; order Cypriniformes; family Cyprinidae; genus Enteromius; species Enteromius paludinosus. The sequence continues at coordinate 4,271,630 of JAUMHQ010000063.1, read as the reverse complement.
CAGTCTCTGGTGTCTCCAGGCTCCTGTCTAGAAGATTTCCGCACCACTCCCTTCATAGAGTGTAACGGGGCCAAGGGTACGTGCCACTACTTCGCCAACAAGCAGAGTTTCTGGTTGACATCTATGGATCAGGCCTTCCAGAGTTCCCCGGTCTCTGAGACGCTAAAAGCCGGTCAGCTCTTAGCACGCATCAGCCGCTGCCAAGTGTGCATGAAGAACCTGTGAACCTATGAACAACTTTGACACTATTGCAGCTGAGCAGCATTGCAGTTAACACCAGCAGACAAGCCATGCCAATTCTTTATTCCAAATGTCAACCGGACGTCACTAGTTAGGCTTTTGAAATTACTTGTATTTAATGTTTCACATATGACGCCCTCAGATTCCCTCTTCAACACTACTGTGTGCCCTATGACTGAAGATATGTGCATAATGAGAAGTAAAACACCAGAGATGCATGAAAGCATATCTATAATATTTCCCTGAATTATTTACTTTTATATATATATATATATGAAATGGTGCTTAGATTCTAACTTATTACCTCAGCATTATCAGACATACAGCTGAACCAAAGAAGCCCATGCTTATGCACTTCTCTACCCTTCAGTGTTATGAGTAGCACTTTGTGAATAGAGGGGTTGGGAATCAAGAACAGGTTCTTATTCAAAACAAGCCTTTTTTCTTTTTTTTTAAAGGCAGTATCTATTTACACAACGCAGATAACAGACTTTGTATTAACTCTCAGTACAGTTAGCACATCTCTTCTACCCATCTAATAGTAAACGTACTTTGCAAGATTCTCTCAAAGTTATAAAAAAACGTTCTTCTAGTGACATGGATGAACTCTGCTTAAACTTTTCCAGGCCTTAATAATGTTCGCACAAAATGTTATTTATACATCATGCATGGAACATTTTTTTTCAGAAAAAATGCATGCACTTAATCGCTTTAGCGCACTATGTTAGCATTTAGCTTAGCTCCATTCATTCCTTAGGATCCAAACGTTCACATTACTAGTTACACGAGTAAGTATGGTGACACAAAATAAAACGTGGCTTTTTTATAGAACTTTAATCTCCCTCTCACTTCCGTCAATACAACCAAGGAGGGATGATATTACTGCACCGAGGTTGAAGTGCTCTGACGCCACACATTATAGTTAACTTTTTTATCCGCTTAGAAAATTGCCAAGTTTTATTTTGTGTCACCATGCTTACTCGTGTAACTAGTCATGTAACCGTCTGTAAATAGGGAAAACATGGAAGTGTTTTGGTGTTTCTAAATTCATCCCTGTTTGGATCCTAAGGAAATTAAGGGAGCTAAGCTAAATGCTAACATGGCAGCGCCACGTGCTAGAGGGATTTAGTGCACGCACTGAGATGGGAAAGATATCAGCTCGTCTAAGTTGAGGGAAGAACATAGTGGAATATGGGAAAGCGTTTCCGTTAAATGTTAATATTTGTTTCAGAATGTTCATAGAAAATAGAAAAGTAACATTCCCATAATGTTTGCAAAATGATTTAACCAAACATTTTTACAAATATTTTCACCGATCAGAGATTGTTCATAAATTTAATTGGAATTTTAGCAGAATGTTCTTAGAACGTGTATTATTATCAATTCAGTTCTGCTAACGATTCTGGAACCTCTGTATTTACCATAATAAAATATGCCAAGCTGATCAGTGTTAATCTAGTTTCAAAACCAGAATCATTTCATTCCACGTGATTCCCATCCCTGCAGAACAGCCATGACATCCATCAGGATCACAGCACAGTGCTTAACTATATGGCTACTTTGGCTACAGTGCCTTCTGTTAATATTTTATCTCTTATATAAATATAATTTCACCACACTAACACCTTCTGCGGCCTGTACATTATTTTTTTGCTTTGTGTGTTTGTTTTTTAATGTTCTATAAACTGAACGGCTTAGCATCAAGTATTACTCCATATTGTATAATGTTGTCACCTGACACTTTTTATCAGATGGAGACAAAGTATGGTGTTCATTGGGTATTTTGTTTCATAAAGGTCATAAACTCTGAGACTTGAAGCTTTTAACTAGAGTTTTGTCCCAGGCAGGAGATTCTGGTTTGTTTGAGATGAACACAAATTGCACTGATTTTCTCTGAGGTTTACAGGACACATGTTCAGATCATTAGAAGACTCGTGTTCAATCTTTGTCCCACTTCCACACGCATAAACAGGCTATATCTGTAAACAAAGTCTAGAAACAATGGCTAAAGCAAATGTGGGTCACCTAAACATGGTCCAACTATTTTGGACTTTGAACAGCTTTGCCCATTTTCAGTGCACATTGCACAAGTATTATTGTTCTGAAGTCCTTAAACCACTAACCTGTATTTGACACAATTAAAGCGAACCAAACAAGATTATAATTCAAAACACGTTTTTCATTGAAAAAATATGTCACTGCTTTTTTATCAAATGTACTTTAAATGTAATTATGTGGAATATTTGAAGACGTTGATTTTGAATTGAAGTGTTATCGAATAAAAGAACAATAAATGCTTGTTTGTTTCGTGTACTTTCTTATATTCTTCTTTCTGAAAGTAAATGGGAGATGGGAGAAAGTTGTAGAAAGTCAACCATCACTGCAGCCCTCCGCTAGTCGGGGCTTCATGGCAGACTGGCCCGATGAAAGCCTCTCCTCAGTGCAAGACTCATGAAAGCCTGCATGGAGTTTGCTAAAAAACACCTGAAGGACTCCAAAATGGTGAGAATAATATTCTCTGGTCTGATGAGGCCAAGATAGATCTTTTTTGCCTTATTTCTGAGCGGTATGTGTGGAGAAAACCAGGCCCTGCTCATCACCGGTCCAATACAGTCCCAACAGTGACGCATGGTGGTGGCAGCATCACTCGAACTTAAACCCAATTGAGCATCTCTGGAGAGATCTAAACATGTCTGTCCACCAACGTTTACCATCCAACCTGACAGAACTGAAGAGGAGCTGCAAGGAGGAATGGCAGAGGATCCCCAAATCCAGGTGTAAAAGACTTGTGGTATCTTTCTCAAAAGGACTCATGGCAGTTTTAGATCAAAGGGTGCTTCTACTAAATACTGAGCAAAGGGTCTGAATACTTAGGACCATGTGATATTTCAGTTTTTCTTTTTTTATAAATCTGCAAAAATGTCAACAATTCTGTGTTTGTCTGTCAATATGGGGTGCTGTGTGTGCATTAATAAGGAAAAACGTGAACTTAAATGATTTTAGCAAATGGTTCCAACATAATAAAGAGTGAAAAATTTAAGGGGGTCTGAATACTTTCCGTACCCACTGTATATATTTTTTTATAAATCATATTGTTTTAATGAATACATATATATAATTTCACAAAAACATAACATTGATAATAATAAGCAAATTAAAGTATCAGAATAAAAAAGCATATCTGAATTATATCTGAAGGATCATGTGACACTGAAGACTGGAATATTGATGCTGAAAATTCAGCTTTGATTTACAGGAATAAACTACCTTTAAATATATTAAAAACTAAAAATTCTATTTTAATTAGGACAATACTTACAAGATGTTTAAAACATGTTATGAATCTCAAAACAGAGCAGCCGTGTACTTAATAAAGAAACTGCACCAACCACACAGACTAAACAATTTATTCCAAACTTTAGGAAGTTTTATTTTTCTTGAATTAGAATAAGTGAGGCAGTATCAGAAAATATTTATGTGATTTTCACAAAATATAATGTACTCCAGATATATATAAAAAGTAATCAGATCATTTCATGTCATCGATCCAAAAGGAAAAAAAAAACGAGGGAAAAATTCAAACTGAAAAAAATCAGCTATTATGCATGATTATCAAGTGCTTCTAATTTTTTAACTCATCCCAAAAGGTTTTTAACACTGCTCTGGAGAAAACAAATATATGTACTACATAGCATCATCCCACATGAACTTTAGTTTTAGGCACAATTTTGATCCATTACTCCTTTGGCACGGATTTACATCAATCCCACAATCCTCACATCTCCGATGTTTGTTCAGCTCTAGGCACAACATCCTGCTTTAGTCCTTTTCAACTCCAGTGGCGTCTCCAGGTCCACGGTGGCACTCTCTCCCTCGCTCCTTTTCTTCAGGATGGAGGGCAGGACCAGCTCAAAGAGGGTTTCAAACAAAGTGTCTACATTGTAACCTGTTTTAGCGCTCGTCTCAAAGCACATCCTCTCAGCAGGCAGACGGTCCTTCTCCTCCAGGCCTTTGTAGCGAAGCACGCGGGCGTACAGGGCCACAGCGTCCTCTCTGCTGACCTGTTTGTGCTGCAGTGGAGTGGCGGGAGGAGTCGGGCATGTGACCGCAGGCTGGGGTACGTCTTTCTGCTCGCTTTCTGTGTCTGTGTCTTGAGCAAGAACGTCAGTAAGGTCCGCTTTGTTACCCACAATGGCAAATATGCAGTCAGTGTTGGCAGTGTCGGTCAAGGACAGGAAGCGGTTCTCCAGCTCAGCAAGGCTCTGCCAGTTGGTAACGTCATAGGTGAGAATGACTGCAGCCGCGCCACGGCAGTACATGGAGCCCAGGCCATGAAACTGCTCTCGACCTGAACACAGCAGGAAACACAAGCAGTGTATGTTTGGAGAATGTATTATTTGATATTACTTTTCTTTTTTTTCATGTTACCATGTCCGTTAAAAATTTATGCTGACGGTCAGTTGGAGTATTAGAACTATAAGCATCTAACGGCTATTCTGTCACTTGACAGACTAGAACGGCCTTACTTAATGGAGGTCTAAGCAAGATTTGGAGATATTTTCCGCAAACGGATGGAAATTCTCTTAGTTGATTCCTCTGCAAAGGTACCCACTAACAATATGACCTCTCCTTCATTTAAAGGTGCCATAGAATGCATTGAGAGAATGTTTTCATAATATGATATTTACATAGAAGGTATGTAGCCTCATTTCAGCACAAACAGATTTCTACTGTCCAGCGTGAACGATGGAGGGATTAGGGATTCAACCTTATATGTTTGAGCCTGTAT
>JAUMHQ010000063.1:4226680-4239480 GCA_032361165.1 Enteromius paludinosus | reverse complement strand
ATAAATTACATTTTAAAATATATTCACACAGAAAACAGTTATTTTAAATTGAAATAATATTTCACAATATTACAGTTCTTTTCTGGATTTTTAATCTAATAAATGCAGCCCTGATGAGCAGAAGAAACATCTCTAAAAACCATTAAATATCTTACTGACCCCATATTTTTGAGGTAGTGTGTCTGTATATAATGTATATAAATAAAAGATAGTAGGTAGGTATAGTACCACTGGTACTAAAATATCCATGTATATGGCATTCAAAATGACAAAGGAGAAACATTTTGGTCCTGGGGAATTACGGGGGTGGTTTTTAAATGTTTAATCTCTGTTAGTGCATGTTGTGTTTATTGCCTTATTGGAAATGCTTTTGAGATAATGATGAAATGTGCATTTAGCAACCACACAAATAGGATTGTTGTTGTTTGTTTTTATGGCAGTATGAACAATGTTTTAAAGTCTTACAGTGGCACTGAAGCCCCAGTCAGTATAAAAGCCGATGACAGCTACAGTGTGTCAGATTTACCCTTTCAAAACAGAGAGAAGGTTTAAAACAGGGCCTAGTTAGGAGATCAAGAGGAGCGAGGGTTTTGGTGTTATTTTATTTTATATTTTAAAAATGTATTTCAATGTTTGCCTTGAGGAAAAAAAAAATCTTCCTTTTTGTTTAAAAAAAAAAAGTCTACAAAAAAAAAAAAAAAGTTAATAGCTACTTTCTTTCCCGTATTACAAAATCTGGAACTTCAGCTAATGGGATTTAAGATGAGTTTGTTTGATCTTTCCCATCAATGGCAGTACATAATGATACGTGCACATTTAGAAGTACCCTTAGGAGATCAGCTGTAATACAATTAACTTTTTTTCATCTGCATTAAAAAAAACCTGCTAAAACTGGATGTTTTATCTGTCCTCCTACATATTTCCGCTGTTTACTTGAATTGATTTCTTGAGATCTGAATCCAGCTGATACTTCTCCTTAGAGTAACATGAAAAAAATCCTCTGGATACTCGGTACCTCATTCCAACCTTAAAAGCTGACAAAAGAGCCCCATTTCATTGTGATGTCCAGAAATGATAGTCCTTCAAGATCTATTGGACTGAAACCAAAATAATGTGAATGGCATGAAGAAGACAAGAACTTGGTGTATTCCCAGCAGACTAAAACTTAAAGAGGCTTCTATCCAGCTTAATGTTTTAAATGTGCTCTGTGAATTTTCTGAAGAAAAGAAGAAAGTGAGAAAGGACCCCTTTTCAGTCCTGAATGCCGTGGACTCTTTTTCCCCTTGAACATCTCCAGGCAGACTCGCTCTTGTTCAGTCTTGATGAAAAGACTTCCCCATGTTTTAACGTGATGCATGGACACGCTACATACATTCTCTGACTGAAATCTTGTTTCTGTCTTCCCCGAAATGTCTTCAGTCATTTCAGCTTCACCAGACCTGTCCACTCTTCATTGTCTACAAGTACAAACAGCCAAGTTCTTCCATGTTTTGTCACATTTTCTTTCTTCTGCCATCTCTCTTTCTGTGATGCAGAACGCTTGGCCTTCCCTTGTCCCTTTAAACCTCACTGTTTCATGTTGATTTAACATGAACCTCAATCAATTCGCTTTGTTCAGCTTCTAATGCTCTTGTACATTTTCGTCTTTTGCCTTTCTTTACTAAGTGGAGACATTTCAGATAAAACATCCAGCTGAAATGACCGTATTTCAACCCAATATTAAACCCAAGCAGCTGAATTTATTGAACCAAAAAGTATAAGTATGCAGTATTTTGTCGAATGCCATTGCCTAGACTTAACTCTGACATGTCGAGATTTGCATGCAGACAAGACAAGAAGCTAATAAAGTTGATGTTTTCTTGGTGAAAACATAAAAACATACTCTGTTTGCAGTTAATTATAAACCTTTTAAAAACAGATTTTATTTCTCTCTCTCTTTATTCTCCCAAAGCCCTCGATCCAAAAGCCTGTCAGGAGAAAGAGTGGTTCAGGTAGCTGATTATAGTAAAGGAGAACAGCAAGGTAAAGCATAGGCTTAAATATCAGCAGGGTTTGCATTAGAACTTATTGATATGAATAGCATTACTAGTGTTTTGTTTTAACCTGTCTGCCTCTTTTATTCTGAGACTCTGTTCATAGAGACAAACTGTTTTGTGTTTACAATGTCGCCTGTAGAATTTCACCCTCTGATATATGATTACCCTATGATAAAACATGTTCTTTTATGAATCATCTGTCACCTTTGTCCTTCTGAAAGTGGCATGATGACAAAAGAAATGGAGATTGCATTTTTGTTAACTGTTACGGCAAAATTGTAGAGAACGTCTACACATCTCAATGTTTTTGCAGCTATTGAATTCGAAATGACTTGACTTTTTCAAGTAATCCTAGAAAAGGGGGAGAGCATTCCAAATAGACACTGCTGACTCACTCCAAGTTCCCTCAACGAAACTGCACTGTTGTGGCATTAGGAGTGTTCTCACTATCGCTCCCTTCAGTATCAACACACTGGCAAACTGTTGAGGTATTTCATGCGGTGATTGGTTTTACTGATAGGACATTTTGTACCTAGAACTTTCAAAAGACAAAGTTTTTTTTGTTTGTTTGTTTTTAATTTTTAGATATAGTTTTTGACCTGCATGCTTTGCTTAATTGTGCCCTTAAATCAATGAAGTTGATGTATATTCATTTCCTTTTTTTATTTTTTTATTTTAATGTTTGTTTGGTTTTTTTTGTAGACTAACCATAGGACGTATCTGTAGGACAGGTCTAATCAGTCCCTCCTTAGTCTCGTCCAGAGTAAGCATGGTTTGATGCTCAGGAAGTTATGCGTTAGGGCTCAACCAATGGAAAAGAAATTATGAAGTGAAAATAAAGAGTAGCAAAGCATATCAGGAACGAAGAAACAAAATGAATGCTTCCGTTTCAATATTTCAATAAAATTTTCACTCATTCGTCAAATTGTCATTTTTCACAGTGATATTTGTTCACGCTGGATTGGATGCTGAAATTAGCAGGAAGCTGTGGCAAACCTGGCAGGTCTAATGTGTTTATATAAACGTATCTGACTTCAAATGCAGGAATATTGTCCGGATTTCAAAACTGGGAAAGTTAAAGGGATGGTTCACCCAAATATGCAATTTGTCATCAATAACCCACCCATGTCCTTCTAAACCTATTTGACTTTTGTTCATCTTCGAAAAACTAATGCAGCTATTTTATTGAAATATGATACATTTCTGTCCCACCGTTGAAAGCCAATTTCACCAAAATGTTTCATGCTTTAAAAAGATCCTGAAGAGATCGTTTGCTAAAGAGACAAATTTGCTTTATTTGATTAACAGCTTTCATTTCTCCTTTTATTTAATTATAGACATTGATCAAGGCACATATGTCCAGTATAGTAAATAGATCGACTATTGTTTGATGCGTGAGAGTAGTCAAACAAGCACATTTGAGCTTCTGTTTCTCATGTTATTTGATTTGAGCATCAGCGTTTTGGTCCTTTTAATGGCGGGACAGAAATATCTCAGGTTTCATTAAGATGTCGTCATTTGTATTTTGGAAATAAACAAAAGGTTTGTAAAATGAGGGTGAAGTATTTTTTTGAGTAAACTAACCATAGACCATAGAGATGCCCCATTGGACCGCTCCAGGCACGTAGATTTGGCCGCCATGCTGGAACAGTGAACTTGATGGCATTCATCATACTGTAGGTTCACACACGCCGTTGAGCCGTTCTGTGCAGGAGTGTGGCATCTTTTGAATATTCATTGATTATATGGTGAATGACGTCAAGTCAAAACTGCTGCAGTATGGTGGACGGCTTATGTATCGCGGCCCATACCCATCAGGTATCTACATATATATATATATATATATATATATATCTATGAAACTAACCCTTTAATGTGCAGTTTAAAAATAAAAATTCTATAAAAGTAGCTGCAAAATAATTGTGTGAAATGTATTTGTGATTGCAATTTAGACATTTATTAAAATTGCATTTAAAAAAAAAAAAGATTAATGGCAAGGATGATTATATATATATATATATATATATATATGTATATGTGTGTGTGTGTATATATATATACACACACGCAGACATACACATTATTAATATATATATATATATATACTGAAGCAATTTATGAAGTACTAAGAACTACAAAAATAACAAATAACCGCAAAACATAAATATTTATTAATTTAGTTAAAACATTGATTAACTTGTTTCTATTTAGCAATAGGATATAAGCATATATTTAAACAAAAAATAAGTTTCTTTTGACTTTGTATAATTTTGATACCGTCAGAGGAGTTCTGCGTTGTCATTTAGAACAGTTGACACGAGAGCTTTCCTCTTTCATGCATACGTCTCCCAGAAATCTTGCTTAATTTAACCAATCCAATGACAACTTTTAAAAACCCTGAAGTGTTTTCAGATACGTTTGACTATGCATCAGACGTTTAGCCAAATTTCCATGTGTGTGGCGTCTGAGACTACCAATTTATTAGTTATTATTGGCTACAAAATAATTCTATTTTCCGTAAACACCACTGATCTATAACATGAGAATTGCATTATCATTATATAAACATCGGTGGTACACACACACACACAATGATATACACTCAGGATTCTGAAAGTTTTGCAAGGGTTTAAGTGACCATACTGTCTTGATTATATTTAATGACTCTATAGCCAAAATATTAAAGTATGTCGCAATTTAAAAAGGCAAAATAAACTGACACACTTCTTACTGAATTTTATTTAGATTATTAACAATGAAAATCAAGTTAACTCCAGCAACAGAATACAGAGGTAAATACATATAAATCAATAACAGCATAGGTTTTCCGGTTCTCTTTTACGTTTACATAAACAGAAATGATTTCTAATTAAAGGTGCTAGAAATCTGAACCCGTTTCCAGTAAATCTGGCATTATTTACTAGTTTCAGTTTTCATCTAATATAAGGGACATTACACATTTGCAAAAAAAATATTACATATACTGTTACTGATATTTTGAGCAATATATTATATGTAATATTCACAATTATTGAGTTGTTTGCTGCTGCAGTTGCATCAACAACAAAAAATGTTTTGCCGTTCTTGCTTCATTTATCGTTAAAGTAATGTTTACCAAGAATAGTTGCCAGAAATAAAGGTATAATCTAAATACCTAATAATACAAATGAAACCTATTTATTTCATAAGCATGCAGATCATAATCAGCAAATAAAACAAAGAACAAATGGATATTTTTTTCTTTTTCTTTTCTTTTTTTTGTATGTGTGTACAACAGAAATATTCAAGTCACTCACACAATTAGAAAAGGCCTATACTTGACAGTGACTGTTAATCGGTTGTCCATATGATCCTTGTGTTTTTGATCATTATTTCAGATTTCTTGCACCTAAGAGGTTAATTTTTAATCGAGACCTGCCCGGATGGACACGTACCTTCTGAAGTGTTTGTTACCAATGTCTTTTTGACATCAGAACGTCCGAGAAGCATTCATATTTTTCTTCAGGTTTGGGTAGGAATAAGTGGGGAGGGTCTGTTCAATGAAAAAATGTTTTTTACTTTATTTGCTGGAAATTGTATTATTTTTAGATGTTTGATTATAAACATGTTTTATGTGCTGGAATGAATGTGTGTATGGACTGTGATCTAGTTAGAGATTCAAAAGAACATGCCTGAAAGATTATTGTGATTTTATATATATATAATATATTTAAAACAAATAATGAATCCGTGAATGAACAAACCTTTTCCTAAAGCCACATGCAAACCCCTTATTTGATGAATGTCACTCGGTGGCAGCACATACAGAAAATAAGTTCAATTACTTAGTGTAATTAATGACCGTTGTAGCTAGAACAAATTTCATGAAAATTAGACGTAGGTTTTGAGTTACTTCCAGCTTTTTTCTTCCTCTTTCCGATTAGAATTCCAAGGTTTTTGCACCTAAGTATCATGTCCTCACAGGACATGGCTTGTACCTTAGATATTTATTCCCAGTAAAGTGCTATTGATGTCATTTAGCAATGCGTAAAAGGTCTTGGACACATCAAGTGAACACATTTTCCGACTCTTCCTAATTAAACACACAATTCAACTCATCAGTAGAGACTTAAAGCAAAGATTCTCTCTGCCTAAATTTACCCTCCTCCCTACCACCTTTGTTTTCATAAAACAGTAGGCAAAAAGTTTACGAATAACCTACTCTGATATGCACATCTGATGGACACTTTACTGTCCCATGAGGCTTTGAGAATGGAGGGGATTGCAATTGATTCTTTAAGTCACATGACGACATGGCAGATGTAGAATATCTGCATTTCATTCATCCGACACACATTCAGACTTTAGGTCTTTAGAATATACGTTTAGAGCGTCTATATCTCTTCAGACATGTATGGGACTTGATGCATAGCCATGTGCTGCTTACGGGAACATTTCAACCTCTGCAGCTCCGATTTGGAGACTTGGATCAGACTTCCTAGACGTCATTTGAACTGCTCTTAGAGTTGCTGTGAACTGAATCCCACCAGTCATAACATTATCAGTGAGTTCTCTTAATAACTAATACTTTTTTTCGGCGTAAACACACACACAAAAAAAATAGATCTATAAAAAGACTTATAAGAAGATATAAGATAAAAGACTTGAAGGAACACTTACTTGCTGTTGTGCTCTGATTTGGATTCAGTAATATTTTCCCAATGGGAAGATGGACTGTTAAATGATGTATAATTGGTATGCATCACTCTTCAGTTTAAATTGTGGTTGCTATGGAATAGTGTTCTTTCAAACAAACCTGCCTCGGTTTTTGATGATGCATGTAATAACAGTGGTGCAAAAAGCTGGCAGTACCTTAAAACCCATACAGATACAAATATATGTTGATACAAAGAATATAACAAAAATGTAAAAACAGGAGGTTAGTCTGTGTGTATTTACTGTATGGTGCTGCCGAGAGTCACATTTCTGTATTCTCACTGCATTCAGGATAGAAGTGTTAGCAGGAGCTCCAGGGGTAAGTGTAAACGCTCTTATGTTTCCCCTAGATTTTGTTCATTCATGTATTCTGTTTTCTTCACTGCAATAGAAAATGATGGTTGATGGCAAATACACACTCTCAATCCGTTTGGGATTTCATGTCATATTTTAAACAGGTGTGCATCTTTATGGTATCAACGTTCACTACTCGATCAAATCCTTCTCTTGAAGAAGCCAGGATGCTGTTCTACTGAACTTCCTCGACTTTTTTTTATTCTTTGCTTGTTTAAAGAAGAATTTCCTGTCTTGTTTTGCCTCGTCACTTCTGAGCTGTCCTCTTTCAACCATGAAAATGAAGAATCAGCCAGCATAAAACCTATTATGGATAAGAGTCTCTCTTCACACACAAAAAAGGAAGAACTGAAGATCGGCATGATGTTTTCCTTCATCTCACAGCTGTGGTCAGATTGAAGACGTCCCGTTTGATCAGCTGCATTCTTCTATCTACATATATTGGCTTCTTATTGCCACTGCTTTTACCTTGTTTATCCTGCCGTGGCATTTATTTAGGTTTTGTTATACTTTTGATACTTTCAGATTTCAACTAATGGCATTTTAGCTCTTTAAAAACATGTTGTTTTTTTTATTTTTATTAAATGAATCCTCTTTCTAGTTCATCTGTTGAAAAGAAGAGCACTCTTGAAAAAACCTATTGGCAATGCCAACCCACTTTTCACTTGCCAGTCAATATTTACCTCCAACTGGTGTAATCTACGTTTTTTTATTTTTTATTCTTCATATCAAGTTCTTTGTGTGTGTGCGCTTTACTTTCATTTTCTATTGCAGTCGAGACATCACAACATTATATCTTTTAAATAGACGTTCAATGATTTAACCGGTATTATTGGTGTTTAATAAATTTTTTGCAAAAATAACTTTAGGGTTTGAAATACAGAAAGTGTGTGTGTGTGTGTGTATGAGTGGTTTACGAACACTTGCCTTAGACCAGCAGTGTTAATGCACTAATTTTATCATTGCGCAGCATGAGGAACGCTAGTGGACTGACCGCCGCTGACCTAGCCCATGCCCAGGGCTTTCAAGAGTGCGCCCAGCTGCTTTCCAATGCCCAGAACCAGCAGCTCAATCAGCTTAACGGGTTCTCAGCCAATGGCTCTGTGTGCTTTGGGGACCGCAAGCTAATTCAAGAGCGTGTCGTCCTTAATGGGGTTCCCAGCCGAAAAAGGTCTCTTGATTGCATGGAGTCTAATCTAATTAAAAAGGCCAGAACAGATGGTAGGTCTTTTAAAGTTAGATTTTTAAAGACGAAGTTGGGTCGCCCACTTGCTAACGCGAAGGTGTCATTGCAGATCTCGGATATCAGCCGATGAATGGAGTAAACGGATCCAGCGGAGAGGACCAGATGGAGAACATGCACATGGAGTTTGGCCAGGCGCTGAGTACCCCAGGTGGGAACAGTCTCCTGAATGGGTCCATTGGCTGCATCAGTCCAGAGCAGGACCGGGGGGTTCAAATGGAGAGCTCGTCCTCTCCAGTCCACAAAGAGTCAGAGATCATCACCGTGACCTCCATGCAGATACCGTGCCGTTGCACTAACTCCTATGCTTATTTGTAGGAGCATTGGCCTTGGTTTCATTTAAGCTCTTTGGTGATGTGTGTCTGGGAGAGAATATCATTTTAATTTGATGGCACACATCACATGTATAAAACATGGGATTATAAGTTGCTCACACCACCTCGGCTGTTTAACTTTTAAAAACTAAAGTGGAGCAGGTGTTTTGAGTGGTAGAAGTAAATGTTGAGTTTAGTTTTGCACAATAACTTCCCAGAATGCCATTTTAATTTTGCACTTGGATTCCAGTGCATTCCAAAAGCAATTAAAATATTTTTTTTTCTCTCTCTCTCTCTAAAGTACTTGCAGGATGTTTTATGCCCTGAAATCTAAACTTGGAAAGTATGTCTCAGTACGACACTGATTTCACAGCTTTTCCTGTGAATTGTGTTTGCCCCGCCAAATTCCTGACCTTGAGTTTTGTACCATAATTGGATTTTGGTTTAGGCTGTTGGTTAATACTTTTGATACGAGTTGCCCATATTATGTTGCTGTTGAGTAGCAAAACAAATTCCAAGTTAGTGCTTTTTTTATATATAAATTTCCATGTTGAAAATATAAAATATTGCGCATTTTGTTTTCTGTTTTTATTTCTTAAACATATAAACTGCTTGTTCTGGCAAAGCATATCTTATCATGAATGTATAAAGTTAATCTACAGACCTTCACAGTGCAGTTTTCATATGTGTGTTCTTGTAAGGAAGTCTAGGTCAGTTAATTCTTAACCTTTTCGACTATTATTAGTTCGTAGTTGATTTTCTCTCTGTTGCTGTTATTGCAAAGTCAGTTGAAGAGGGTCTGTTTTTATATAAGTGTTTATCAGTCTGAATGTTATTGTATGAGGGTTTTATTTTATATATATATATATAAGATTTCATACGCAGTGTAGAAAATATTTGCTTAACTGACTAAGTATGGGAAGTATGAATTGAGACAAAGATTATGCATTGTACTTATAAATGCATAGAAATATTGTTATTTAACTCAGAACAAATGCCAGAAATTTTGCACTTCATACAAAACAAGGGACATCTTGCTCATTTACACACCGGCTATGTGTGACACCTAAGATGGATATAAATGTAAAACTCATTAAATGTTCTCATTTAACAATCAACACTGACTCTTGAATTTGTCCATATCGATAGTTACCAAAACAGAAACAACTAAGCAAGTTGTCATGTAATACTGTTTTTGTGGATTATAATGCGGTGCACATATATCATCTATTGGTTTGCACCTTCAGTAACCTCTTGCCGCCTCTACATGAGATGACAAATTAAGGTCTGTTATTTAAATCACAATAATAATCATTCAGAAGGCAAAATGTTTAATGTCAAAGCAAATGTAGGGCAGTGTGCCAGTGCCAGAGTTGAGCAATATCAAGGCTTGAAGCAGGACTTTAATCTCAAGTTCAAATGTTCAGATATAATCATGTTATGTAAACCGAGCTGAAAATGATATGAGCAATGTAGACCTGCTGGAATTTGTTGTGCAAAACAAGCCAAAAAATCATGACTGAAGAAGAAATCTTAATCTTTCTTTAATGAATTATAATTCATGTGTTCTCTTTGATGGCAGGACTCCCATTAAACGGACATTGCCATCCTGTGCAGCACCTTAATGGAGGTGACCTGATGCACGAGAACGTAAACGGAAATACAACTGAGGTTGATCATATTGGGAATGTGGGTGTCTCCTCACATCCTGGTTGCTTTGACAAAGGCCTTCATTTTGGGCATCATAATGGCTTCGGAGATACTGCTGAGAACATGGAGGACGCCAGCAGTCAGATAGAGCACCGCAAGTCAGTCAGTGTAGAGGAGCAGTATGACCACATCACCTTCAACACCATGCACCTCTACCATGGGTGTTAGGACGTCCCGTCCAGACTCATATGCTTTTTATATATCCATAAATAATGTGCTGAATTGCTTAAAGTCCATGTTCTTTTGAAATGGACACTGTATTTGTATTTGTGTTGTTTAAAAAAAAGTGCAATCTTTTCTAATTTGGGTCATTTGAGTTGGAGAACCTGAAGGCTGATCATTTTTTATGCATTGTTTTTAAGGACATTTATTGTATTAATTGTGCCTACATTTAAAATGTAAGAGTTTACTAACATCTCTTTCTCAGAGCTGTGTGTTAATAAAATGGGTGATGAATTGACTGAATCTTTTGTATTATTTATATTATTGTTTATATTTTGTAGAAAGTAGTATAGAAATTTGTTTGTTTCGTTTTGTCTTACTAAACTACTATTTTGTAGTTCAAACACCTAAACTACCCGGATCTCTTAATAATTCATAAAGTACCAGTATTTGCCTTCCTTCTTGATTATCATCCAACATATGATTGAGAAAGTGAATAAAAACTGAAGACAACTGTTATTAAATAGCTTTCACGTCAGAACACTATGAAGTCGTCATTTATTGCATTTCCCGCGCTTTACCACTAGGAGGCCGCTGACCTCATTCCTCCCACAGAAACGTCATCGAGCTTGTTCCTCCGACAAAGACCGTACCAACGGTCAGAACAATAGGGGGATTTCAGCCGTTAACGTAGCCATAGACGAACATTTCCGACAAATCATTAAATTATTTCTCATAAACCATAAATATTTCAGACTAATTGCGAAAATATGCATCGTTACGTTTTTAAAAACAAATCACAAAGCTGATTTATACATATCTTGCATGATGTATTTGCTCTTCCAGTCGCAAATAACCCCCTGTGTGGGACAGATGGTATAATCCTGTCTCGTGAAAAGACGTCTTGTACTCAGAAACGAATATTAATCACCAGTGTTTTGACATATACAGTTACCTTAACATTTGTTATTAGGCCCTAAAAATAATCGCTGACGATTTTTAGTGTAGTTAAAGATGTCTACTCCAGCTAGAAGGCGGCTCATGCGAGATTTTAAGCGGTGAGTAGCTGTTAAACGAAAGATGTGTTTGTTTTGGTGGAATAGCTTGCTAGCTAGTTAGCTTCGTATCACCCAGTTAGGTAGCCGATTGTTAAGCGTAATATAAACTATTCAAATAGGACATTTAACGTTGTGCTCATCCAGTTTAGTCTGTCGGTAGTATCACATTGCCTGTTTACGTTGTGAGGACTCTTAGAAACTCTACGTGTATCTTAGCTTATGAGCTAGCTGGCTAGTGTGAGCCGGTTAGAGAAGTTATTCAAGCTTGACTTCTCTGAATGCGATTATTGTTGCCGTTTAGTCAATATCTTTGTATTTCTGGCGACTGTTATTAGGTCATCAGAAGCCGTGTAAAATCCCAGGTGTTTCCTAATCAGTTTATGTGATTGATACTCTGAAAAACAGTTTTATGATGGTGTTATGTGGTGGTCCCCCAGGCTCCAGGAGGATCCTCCAGCCGGCGTCAGTGGAGCTCCGTCTGAGAACAACATCATGGTGTGGAATGCAGTTATATTTGGGTAAGAAGAGAGCATATCGGGCTGATCGAGTCGATTCTGCGCCAACCAGCTCATCTAACAGGGTTTCCGCGGTCATGGAAAACCTCCAAATATGGGGGATGAAAATATTGACATTACCCGACCGAAAAATGTTATGCATGTTTAAATATTATGCAACTTTGTCTTCAATAAGTTTGGGCTCAGTGGTTTTTAAATATAAAAAAAATAACCTTTAAAAAAAATTATCATTTTATGATGTTACAAAATATCTGTATTGCAAATAAATGCTGTTCTTTTAAACTTTTCAGTATTGAACAGTAAATCAGCATATTAGAAGGATTTCTGAAGGATCATGTGACACTGAAGACTGGAGTAATGATACTGAAAGTTCAGTTTTACATTGCCAAAATAAATTGCATGTAAAAATATACATTTTCCGTCATATAAATAGTAAATTTTCTAAATGTATACCATATATATTATTTGTCATTACCGATTTATATAAATGCAAATACTTTTTAAATACCCACTTTGGTAACACTTTATATTAACTACACGCTATGAATAATTAGTTAAGCATTAATAAAGTTATTTCATCCTTTATAAAGCATTGTTCCAACATTAATGGTCATTAGTAAGCAGTTTATAAATGCAGCCTTGTTCTTGGTTTATAAGCATATCTAAATGTACAAAGGAGATTTAAAGGGCCAGTTATCTTCCTAACAGAAAAA
>JAUMHQ010000063.1:4215222-4226580 GCA_032361165.1 Enteromius paludinosus | reverse complement strand
TGTAAACTGTTTACTAACGCATAACAATGGTTTATAAAGGATGAAATAAATGCTTACTAATGCTTAACTAATCATTCGTAGTGTGTAGTTATTATAAAGTGCAAGGTTGTGAAGGGTGCAGGTATGCATTTCATTGTCTTTTGAGGTCTTGACTTGAGTAAATATGCCTCGCGACATGTGTTCAGAGCTCTAGTGCAGCATATGTATTGCTGTTATTTGATATCATGGTCAACATGCTGTACCTTTGACCTTAACATTGCGTTTCTCGTTTTTTTACACTCAGTCCAGAGGGAACACCTTTTGAAGATGGTAAGTGTGTCTGTTGACCTTTGCAGCATGATCAAATGCATGTGTAAAGAAAATGAGTGAAATGTGTTTCTTTGTCAGAAATTAAAGATTCAGTGTTGTTTCTGTCCTGCACACAAGGTACCTTCAAACTCACAGTTGAGTTCACAGAGGAATACCCGAACAAGCCCCCAACTGTGCGCTTTGTCTCAAAAATGTTTCATCCAAATGGTGAGTAATACTTCCTGTTTTTCTCTGATTAGAAGCTTGGTCAAAAAGAAACTGAACCCGATTCTCTAATATGTTCTCAACAGTCTACTCATGTAGTACATTCTCACACAGAATCTGCTGCTGCTAAATTTAGTCGTTCAGTCAGTCATTGTACTTTTGCATTTAACTTTTTTTTTTTTTTTTTTTTTATAAGTAAGACTAAGCAAAAACATGTAATGCATTTATGTTTGCTTATATATTTCTTTACTAGTGGTGACTTAATCAGTTGGGCTACTTTTAATGTTCTTCATGCGGGGCGTTTTTCATGTCCGTGTGTTGAAGCAACCCCTGGAATGCTAATTTTATCAGGGAAAATGTGTATTTTAGGCTTCTTTTCTTTGTTAGGACTCCCCCCAGAAAAGTGATTGGGCTAGTTTTGAGTCGCAAATGGGCAGGTTTTGCTGAGAAGACCGTGCAGCCCTGAACTTGATACACTAAGATGATTAAAGTTGACAGCAGAGTTACTGTATTTTCTGGACTTTGTTGCTCTGTGAGGGATTGTACAGCATTAGTGAGCATTTGTTTGGTTGCCACATGCTAAAAAGTAACCTTTATCATGAGTCATGCATGCATTGTTTATTTTAAGGTAGTGAATATGTTGTTCTAACTCTTATCTTGCTGTCTTTCACAGTGTATGCTGATGGCAGTATCTGCCTAGATATTCTTCAGAATCGGTGGAGTCCAACTTACGATGTTTCTTCAATTTTGACATCAATTCAAGTATGTTTATTAACGAGTTTTATAGTCCTTTTATATTATGTTATTCTAGGACTGTCACTTTTTGAGTGCTTGAGTTATTTTCCCACGATATCGGTTACATTTAGACCTCAATTTTGATTTCTCTTTCTTTTACAG
Organism: Enteromius paludinosus; assembly: GCA_032361165.1. Taxonomy (NCBI): domain Eukaryota; kingdom Metazoa; phylum Chordata; class Actinopteri; order Cypriniformes; family Cyprinidae; genus Enteromius; species Enteromius paludinosus. The sequence continues at coordinate 4,225,170 of JAUMHQ010000063.1, read as the reverse complement.
TCTCTTCTAGATGAGCCAAATCCTAACAGCCCCGCGAACAGCCAGGCAGCACAACTGTACCAAGAAAACAAACGGGAATATGAGAAACGGGTGTCAGCGATTGTAGAGCAGAGCTGGAGGGACAGTTGACCACGTTCACAAACCATGTTCTCACTGAAATGTTGTTTTCCCTTTGTTTGTTTGGCTCTTTTGTTGGGGGATAGTTTTTCAAATCTCCATTTTTAAGTTTTTATGCACTTTACTCATGCAAGATTTTTTTTTTTTTTCTCTCCCCCATTTTTGCCTGGACTGATTTCAACCCTCAAGATCAGTGAAAGGGGTTAATATCCCTGGTGAATAATGCTTGAGTAATTTTGCATATGGCATGAACATGCAGTGATTGTTCTTCTTTGCTAAATGCATAAGCATCTCTTAAAAAAAAAAAAAACACATCATGGTTGTCAAACAAGGCAATCTAATCTGAATTCATGACTCACTGAGAGACGTAAGTCATAGTAGTGTTGATGAAAATGTTTTTGGTGCTTTGTCAATTTTAATATCATGGTCTCACTCAAAAAGCAGTTAAAAGTGTCCTTTTAAGTGTGGTTTTGCTTCAGTTCTTCTGGATTAGCATTCGTTATGTCGGTTTAGTTACGACTCTTCTTGGCTCTGCCAGAGGGTTGGCATGCTACCATATGAGTGGTGTGCATCTCTAGTATGCACTGAAAGCACATGAGATGTTGGTAGACAGGCGTGAGGGTTTATATAAATTATCAAATTATGTTGACCGAAAAATGGCAATATGATGTGGAGTATAAAATATATATTTACTGGTCGAAAAAAAAAAAAAATAGAGATTTGCTGGAATTGCTCAAAATACAAAAATATCCTCCCAAATCCTAGAGATACATGTTAACTGCAGTTACCTAATATCTTTTCATGTCTTGCAGCACAAGTCCAATCAATCAAGTGAAATCATCTTTTTCCAAGCCCTTGATCTTTGCAGATGTATGCCCTGTTACATGCATGAATGCCTGAGTGTGTACTTGCCTCTATTAATCTCTTGTAAATACAAAAACACATCTGGATTTTGTGTACAGATTTTGCACTGGTTGGCAATCTCATTTTCCAGCACTTGTAAATACTTAAATAAAAGGTGAAGCTACCTTTGTGAGTAATACGTTACTGATACTTCACATTTTATTTCCACATTTCTTTAACAATAGCAGAAGTCTATTTCTATTTAAAACACAAGGTCCTTTAATCCTTCCGTTCAATGTTTTTTTTAATGCACCAAGTTAGCTGAAACATCACAAACGGTTCCAGATGACATGGGTAGTAAATACTGCAACATAATACATTTCAGAAAAAAACTAAAACTCGCCAATAGATCCTCTGCAGTCAATGATCAGAATGAGAGTAGCTAATAAAAACATCACAATAATTAAATGATCCACACAACTCCAGGCCACCAGTTAATGTCTAGTGAAGTACAAAGCTGTGCTCATAACGAACAAATCCATGAAGGGGTATTCACTCCTACCCAAAAGAGACTACAATCCATTATTCATACCCTGTTGTCTTTATTATGGACACTGGAGGACTAGTATTTTAGACACAAGAAACTATTGGAAGATAAAACATACTAACACATACAGCTTTTGGATTCACAAAATGGACTGATGACATGTGGATTATGATTTATCAGCTGTTTGTACTCCCATTCTGACAGCACCCATTAACTGCAGAGGATCCACGGACGACTAAGTGATGTAATGCTAAATTTCTCCAAATCTGTCGAGATGAAGATACATCTTGTATGTATTCCCGTGAAATACCAATTTTTTTTTCAGTGAAATATGTGTAAAATATGTAAACTTTTTTTTTATGAGACATTAAGCATTGTTTATTTTACATGAACCTATGTACAGTTATGCAAGGCATAAATACAAAACTGATCATTGAAAATATGACAAATGCACTACGCTGTCTTGTAGTTGAATGGACAGAATACTTCCAATGTTGTAGAACACTGATAACCAAGTAGTTGATAAGTAAACCCTATCAAACATATCCCTAAAAGACACAGCTACCAACAAATGAAGAACTCTGTAACAACATCAAGGGCCCTGGCCCCTCACTATACTCCTGAATAGAAAAATGGCAACGGCTACACCTGTCACTACCTGTTGTACGCTCGTTCTTTCTTAGACCTCTCTAATGCTTTGTCCATCGTCTTCTCATTGTCTCCTCTGCACTTGGGACAGTACCATTTTCCTTTGGGCTTATGGTGCAGGCCAACACATGAGAAGTGAAACCACTCAATTGTGCATTCATCGTTATCGCAACCTATCATCTCTCCATAGGACACTTGCTCGCACAGGCAATAAGTGGGTTCATTGGGATCGATAGGCAGATCTGTCGGCGACGGCTCCCTGTCCTGCTTGCTTTTTGACCTCTTCTTCTTCTTCGACGACGTGGATGATGTCCTGGCCTTCTTTTCTTTCGGCACGCCTGAACCAACCTCCTCATTGTGCTCCATGCCGTAATTTGAGTTTTCCCGGTTCTCCGAACCGTTTTTCTGCCTTCGTGAACGCTTTCCACCAGATTTGTCTACTGAAGTCGGGGTCTCTTCTCGTCTCCGGTCCGCACTCGGCTTACTGACCGAGAGAGTCGAAGCAGAAACCGGTGTCACTGTAACGGTTGTTATGGCACTAGGGGTGCTGCCCACCGACACGGTGCTCTCCGGCGAGTCCTGGCAGGCCTGGAAAAGCTCGCTCTGCCACTCGAGCTGCCGACTGCGATTCTCCACCATTTCCACCATTTGGCCTGCGATCTGGATCTTTTCATCTCCGAGTTCCTCTGTGCGAATCAAAGAGCGCTGGATGCAGTGAAGCAGACGCCGCCTCTGCACAGGATCGGATTCTTGTCGGTGCTTTTCATAAGCCTCGTCCAGTTCATTGAGGATCTCTGCAAGAACAACGCCTCAAGATTAATGCAATACAATAATGTATAGTTTGTCAGTCTGTACATCTTTATCATTTTAACCTCCAATAAGAAGTTGGTGATCAAAGGATTATTGCCTCAAGCACACTACAACACAAATAGACCATCTACAGATTCAAATAGACTACGTGTAATCAAATAAACACATGCAAATGTTCTTTCCTATAGTCTAAAACAAGACAAAATAGCACAAAAACATTGATTTTGCCTGTAGCATCTTTGCATGAAGACGTTTTATATAATGTTACAGCAGACACAGTTGCTGACCACATGATTCGAGTATGCATTGTATGTATTTACAATATTTTAATTACTAACACACAACTGTGATTTTAGCTTACAAAATGATTTAAACAGGAAGTTCAGTGGCGCTGTAGAAGCGGCAAGACTCCAACCAAACAGGATGTGTAGTGATTTCACAAAAGCCTCGATAAATATTTGACATAAATGACAAATAAATCTACTCTATGCATTTGCTCAACTTTGCAGCTGTGACCTCTCAATCGCGCGACGCGGGGAAACTTTCACGTGCTAACGGTTAGCCGCTAGCCAGCTAGCTAGTGTGACACCTAACGTTAACACCCTTAGCACAAACAATGCAGTGTTTTGCTCACACTTTTGCTACACGCGAGCGTCCGTAAGTTTTCACCTTGATATCTGGCGTCAATTTCCTTCATGAGAGACACGCATCTTTGAAGGTCCAGCGGCAGAGACTCGACCAGCTCCAGATACTCCTCAACATAGTTCACAACAACATGAGAAGACTCTCCGTTTGAAGAAGGGTTCAACATCTTTTCACACGCATTTAAGAGGTTGGTAGAGCAGTATAAATACGTTTTATAATAGTTAAATTTTTTTTTTTTTCAAAAATAAAACTCTTGGCTGCTAGAAAAGTTACTCGGGTTAGTGTGTTGTAGTGTGTTGTGCAGAACCAGTGACGCTTCTATGGCGGAGACCTAGCTCATGAATATGAATTACCTCGCGGTGACGTTGTTCCACAACCTTCCAATAAAATGTCTTAATACGCAGAAGTTAATTAATATTCATGAGAAAATCCTGTAACGTTTGCCACAGAGTCGAGTATGCATACTGTTGTTGCACTTTAAAGACGCTTGGTGGCGTTTAGTAGCAAGACTTCAAGAGGACCTGCAAATGAAAATGACCTACATGTTAATATTAGGTTTGAGTTTAGTGGAATTTAGGGTGCAGTTTATGAAAAACCTGGTCTATATACTAGTTGGCGTAGCTCATTTCCCAGATATTTGTGTTTGGAGGGTGTAGAGAGTTATAGAGTCTTATAGTTTTGTACTATTGTGGGGAATTATGTGATATGGCACTTAAAGAACTCAATATTTATTTATTTTATGTTATTATCATTATTATTTTACATATTGGCTATATAATATTAATAATTTGTATTGTGTTTTTTATTGTGTTTGCATCTTCTGCACACATCAAATGAGCAATATGTATACCTGGACCCTTTATATATATATATATATATATATGTATGTGTGTGTGTGTGTATATATATATATATTTTATTTTATTTTATATATATATATATTTTTTTTTTTTTCAAAATTGAGATTAATGAACCGGAAATCTGAATAACTAAACTTCCCATTGATGCATGGTTTATTAGAATGTGATATTTTATATAAAATATAACATTTTATAGCTATGCATATTACTGCAAAAAAAAAAAAAAAAAAATTTAATTATATTTGAATATATCTGTGGTTAAATATCTTTATGGAGCATGAATTTTACTTGATAATATCCTAGTGACTTTTGGCATAAAAGACAATTCAATAGGTTTGACCCATATAATGTTTTTTTTTTTTTTTTTTTTTGCTTTTGTTATGACTTTAAGCTGGTTTCGTGGTCCTGGGTCACATTTAATATAATAAATGTGTTATTTTGTGTTTCTCCCTTCTTGCAAACCTGCTGTTTTAGCTTTATTTATATGTAAGCTATTTAAAATCATCATCATGCACGGTATTGCATTTAGAATAAACCAGGGGCGTCAAACTCCTTTGTCCTTTCTACATATCCTTTAGCTACTGTGATAATTGTCATCTTAGGTTAAAAGCATAGTTATGTTATTCTATCTACACCAAGAATGCCCTGCAGGGGTCACTTGTGTTAAGGCAATGAGGCTCTCACTGTTGTGTATCCTCAGCTGTGCTGTTTACTGGCACATCATTTAGATATTCCTTTCTTTCGAGTGTAACATTGTGGATTCCTGCTTTCAGTTACAGCCCCGAAGAGAATTCCTAATGAGTTATCCTATATTTTCAACAGCTGCGAATGACCTTTGAAAATGGTGAAAGTGGCTCTTTGTACATCTGTGTTATTAACAGTAAAAATGTCGGATGACTAAAATGTCATAATGTGCCAATGAGAGTGGAAATGAGTGTAAAGTTGTCCAGTGGCCAGCACAGTCTAGTCTTCCTTGTCTTGCGTACTCTGACCCGAACGGTGTCGTAAAGAATTGCCTCTTACGCATGTCACTGTCAATGGAGAATTCAGAGTTTGGACAAATTAGGTTACTTTCCACATTAACTTAATGTCAAGAATGGAGGTTTTGTCGTAAGCGAGGTGTTGCATAGACAGTCAGCTTTTTTTTAGGATTCTTCAGGATTCTTTACTTCATAAAAACATAAAAAAATCTGATCCCAAACGTTTAAACCGCTAGATAGGCAGATGTACATATTACAGTAATAACAATATATTATGTATAATTAGCATATCCTAAACCAAACCCTAACCATATAATATGTAGCTAATGTTACTCAGAACTTAATTGTGTAATTACACTGTAACAAAGACAAAGTTTTTATTTGTCAAATGATCAGATCTCAGTAAATCAGCCCTGATAAATCTATTAACATCACAACTTTATATTGCATACCTTTTGTTGGATACATTTTGTAACTTATAATTCAGTATTGTAACTTATTTGAACTTATGTTCTTGCGCTTCATTTGTTTTACTATCTTTGTTAAATCTTAATATTTACTGTAACATGCTGTTAATTGATTTCAGAATATGTGTTCCTTTTGTGGATTAATGAATCCAGCTCTCTCATGATGTAAACCTATTGTTCAGGTCCTTTCAGTATAAACAAACCTAGGCTTGTCTTCTGTGAATCTCATGACCCTCCAGAAAGTCACAATGTCCTGGAATACAGTCATTGCTAGCTCATTTTACTAAGTGCAATCACTTCAGTTTTGTAGGATAATTTGCAATTATGCTCATGGTTCAGACTCAGCTGAATTGGTTTTCAGTGGGTTTGAAATGTATGGACTGCTGAGTGACTTCATGAATGAGTTCATCAATACAGGTTAAATAAGTGCTGATAATGAGATACTTGGTGAAAAATGCTGCCACCTGACCTCACTCTGAACAGATAAGATCTCTCTTTGGCGGACACGCACAACAATGGCTTTGGAATGTATTGCGTAAGTGCAAATAATGAAATCAGATTACCATAAATAAAGGGAAAAGGAAGACCTGAATGGTTTTTTGGAACTGTGTTTTATGCATCTCGGTTAAGCTGCTAGTTTTACCGTTGACCCAAAAGCCTTTAGACACTTAAGCCACACTTAAAGCTGTACAAATGGCATTGCATTAAATAACAAAATAGCAACCAAAAAGAAAGATAGCACAAGCAAAATGTCTGGGCTTTATTTTTTTGTTGAATCAGACACCAAATTAAAATTTAGGTGCATCTTCATTTCAGACAAAATAAACAAAACTAACAGCATAAAGGAAACTTTTTGATGCCCTTTTTGGTGCTTTTGATGTAATTCTTCAGACACTCTGTTAAAATACCAGCAGTTGTCAGGTAATCACCCCTCTTCAAATTCACTTTCTTGTCATGCCTGTTTTTGCTGTCCACATCCTGTTTATCCTCTGTATCTCTTCACCTCTTTGTGGGTGTTTCTTCCTTCATTCTGAGACAAAATGTTATGGGGACCCAGACTAGTTGGAGAAGGAGAAAAGAAAGACTTAAATAATACTTAAAGGATTACTCTGCCCAAAATTACATTCATGAAACATCATAAATATGAGTAATTAATGTCACATATTAATATATTTGGAATCTGAAAGCTGTCTGACCCTTTATAGACCACAATAAAGTTAAGACGGTCAATGTCCAGAAACGTAGCTAGGAGATCAGTATTCAGCCGTAATTTTACAAAGCTACAAGAATACATTCTGTACGCAAAGAAAACGAAAAAATCTAATTTAATAATTTGTGCCCTCCACATCATCCATCATCCAGAATTGCACACACTATTTGCATTTAGTGGATATTCTCCAAAATGGCACTATGGAATGTGGAGGAGAAGAATTGCAGTGGTGGAGGTAACAAATTACAACATCTTGGTTACGTATGGAAACATTACGTCAATCACTGACGTCATGGGGTCTCGCCTGGGAGACCAATCCGCTTTGATCTTAGAAAACAAGCTGGGAATTGGCCAGTGAGGACTCCCAGTCCCTGTGCATATGGGTATTTAAGATGGCGGCATGCCTCACCATTCAGATTCTTGCTGAGCCTTGCAGGCCTCAGGTTTGTGGCAGGGGGGACTAATGTACTGGAAAGAGAGGTGACGGGGGCGCACAATGCCCTGGCGGTTGATGTACGCTACTGTGGCGGAATTGTCCGAGTGAACAAGTACATGCTGATCCCTCAGTTCCGGTAAAAAACGGCACAGGGGCAGCAGAACAGCTAGCAACTCGAGGCAACTGATATGCCAGTGCAGGCGGGGTCCTGTCCAGGAGTCTGCGGCTGCTTGCCCGTTGCACATAGCACCCCAGCCGGTCAAGGGGCAATCCCTGGAGTCACGTGCCTTGTGACCTGCCCTAAAGGCACACCGGCCTGTAGGTATAGCTGGTCTGACCAGAGGAGGCGTTGACATCCCCATGGAATCGCCGATCCGGAATGTCCCAGACAGCTAGGCCTATCTCGGGACTCGGCCGTACAACCAGTGTTGAAGCTGTTCAAAACTCTCAGATCCAGGATCGGCCGTAACCCGCCACTTTTCTTGGTTATGATTACATAGGGGCTGTAAAACCCCGCCCTCATCTCGGCTGGAGGGACGGGCTTGATCACATCCTTCGCCAAAAGGACAGCGATCTCTGCACACAGGACAGAGGCATCCATCTCTGAATGAACAGATGTGAAAAGAACACCTGTGAACCTGGGTGGGTGTCATGTCAATCATGGCCGTCACCCGAGTTGAGGTAACTACTGCACCCAGAAGTACACGGTCGAAAAGCTAATCCAGAGGACATACCTCTCGACTGTTAGATATTTGCTCTTTTGTGATAGCCAGGACTGCCAAGGGGAGGAAAGCTGCAAGAGTCTTCTGTTAGTTCTTTCTTCTTGCTTCTACTACTGCTTGTTTACACGAGTGATTGGCTTCGAAGCAAGAAGCTGAATGGTGAGGAGCGGCGCCGTCTTAAATACCCGTATGTGCTGGGAGTGGCTGGCATGCTCTCACCGACCTATTCCGATAGGCTTGTTTTCTAAGATCAGAGCAGACTGGTCTCCCAGACGAGACCCGATGATGTCAGTCATTGATGTAACGTCATAATGACTGACTGAAAGGGAACTACTCACGTTATTTTTATTAAGTAGTTTTTTCGTGTGCTTGTTCTTTTTTGAAATATATTTTTAAAGTTGTACTTTTACTTGTACTTAAGTACAAATTTAGCAAAATAATCTACTTCTTACTTTTAAATCACAGTTCGTTATTAAGTATATGCACATTTTTAATTGATATTCAAGTCTTTCATGCATTTTATCAGCCAATTAAGATATCCAATTGTAAACGGACCAATAAAAGCACTGATATCTAAACCAGAAAAAGCTGATGAAGAACATTCGAACCGGAGCTACTTCTCCATGTTTATGTTTATGTCTATGGCAATTCATACAGGTATGTGTTACTCCGCAGCAGTCACGACCTAACCAGGATACAATAGTTAGAATATAAGCACTTATTATAAGTGTACCTTAGAGATTTGGGGTAAGACAGATCGGCTGCTTGAAAGCATAATTCATGATGTAGGTGCTCATCGTATACGTTTTGCAATTTTTGAACTTTCAGCCAATGAGCACTAAGTTGCAGTCTGTGAATATACAAGTGCTGCGTGTCGCTCTCTCCTCCCATCCGCCTCCTGTCAATTACAGTCTGAATGTCCACACGGGATTGCAGGTATTCCACATACATTTAATTGTTCCCATACAAATGCGGCTAGCTCTTTATTGTAACATGAGAATACATTGCTGTAATGGCAGAAAACTGGCTGTGAGGTCTCAAATAGGCCTAACACTAATAGATCACTAATGAACTGTCCTCTAACTTCGATATTGCTTGTGCACGCTCAGACGATGTGGAGTCGCCATATCTCTGCTTATAAACTTTTAAACTTGAAAAAATGTTTTAGGGATAAATTGTTGGTCATCATAGAAAGCTTTAAGAATGTTTGAATCATTTGTAAATAAAAAAATATGCTAGAGTTTTATTATTATATCACTCTTTGTGTAGATAATCATGTGCAATAATTTCAATGAAATGCAATCATTTTTATTTTAGGATTTCTTTTTCTCATATAAGAATGACCATTTGACCAGGTGGATTACCATATAATCTACACTTACAATGTATTGGAAAAAGCAGCAAAATAAATTACAACATAAAAAAAGAAGCAGCTGCCAATCAAGGAAACCTGATTTATAAAAATCAACCCCTTATTGGACATAAAAGTGTCTGGGGCTGAAGAAACAACCAAAACAGTTTACTACCGATCCACTATAGAAGACAATTATTCTATTTGAAATACAGTTTTCCTACCTTCTGTGAGCTTAAGTGTGCTCTTCTGATAAACAGAGCCGGACTCGGAGGTGTATGTGGCCACACAGGAGAGCTCAGTGATGTTGAC
>JAUMHQ010000063.1:4159974-4187464 GCA_032361165.1 Enteromius paludinosus | reverse complement strand
CTAATAGCTCCGCCCAGCTCGCACTGGACAGTGGTCCTTCTACCAAAACAGCTCATACTGTTTCAGCTATTAAAATACTTCAGATTTTTTTATAATGGCAAAATTATATTTCGTTTCGTTTTTTTAATTAAGTTGATTTAGAAAAACTCTTGGAGCATTTTTGTGCATTAAATATAAGTTTTAGGTTTTTTTTTGAAGTAATTTCAATTTAACCTTTTCAAATCATCACAACTTGCCTAAAATAAAATAAAACATTTCAAGCATATAACCCTGTTTAAACTTTAAACCTGCGCTGTAATAACACAAGTGCAATGATGGTATATTCACTTTGTGAGGAGAATCTAAAGCAGGCTCTTGCAGCACACGGAGGAACCAGTGTGCTACCACTTGTGTTTTTTCCAGTGGAAACAAAAATGCAGACGACGTCCTTTTTTTGATAGGCTAAAGGTAAGAGTAAAACCTCATTCAGAGCTGTTAAGGGTCTACTTTTATTTGTGCGTCAACTCAAAAAAAAAAAAAAATCACAAAAAAAAAAAATCAGCGAAAAAAGATATGAATTAAAAAAGCTTTAAATGACCACTTAACGAAAAAAAAAAAGAAATCGAAAACAAAACCTCTTGCATTATAATTTTAATCCATAAAGATGACTGAAGGTGCATCAGAGGAGGTGGCGAGTCAGGAAATTTATCTTTGTGACATGGACTCAGAAAACACTATATACCTACCTACTATTTTCCTCTGACATATTCCTGGTAATGATACTAATGCTGATGCTGTGACAAGCTATTGCGTGTATTTGAATGCAGCTGCGCTGACGTCACGCTCTCTGTAGTTATTTTGGTGAAAGTAACTCAAAAGTAATACAGGAGGAGTCATGTAACGCATTACAATTTTGAATCAGTATTATTGTATTTAAGGCATTACTTTTAAATAGCAGCAACAAGTAATATATAATATATTACAGTGTGGAAGAAACTTGCACAACACTGCACATAAGAAGGGTTTGGCAAAATTAGTCATTGAGCAAATTGTTTGTGAGTCGCTGAGCAAGTAAGGTAAAAATAAATGCATATTATAAGACAATAAAAGTTTTTTTTGACCTTGCATGTGTAATGGAGGCCAGCAAATAGGTGGTAAACCTCACTCCCCTGATCTCAAAAAGAGGTGCTCTAGCGACTGATGCTAGAGGTCATGGCCTTCAGCCTCCTTGTTAGACCGCTCGCCTCCCATGCTGGGGACCGGAGCAAGAATGAGTTGTAGCGGACCCAGTTGGGTTATCCATGCATTCCAACCTATGATTTATTACACATTTTTAACATTTAATTTGAATCAACTTACATTAAATTTTTTATAATGAGTGATTTAAAATCATTATTTTAAGAATTATATTTTAATGTTAAGATCAATCTCCTCGGTATTAATATTTCAGGATAAATTTAGTCATCCTTATACTTCCAAAAAGAGTGCAGCAACTGACCAATCACAGTCAAATAAAGATGAGTAGATCAGCAATAACGAGGCCTTCCTGTTGGGCCAAGAAATGTCCTCTTAGGCATAGTCAATTGTAGCAACAAGTTGTGGAACTGTGGAACAAAATGTATCCTCGCAGCTTTGTATAATTACGGTAAAATAAAACTCATTAAATACCTTAATAGGTACCTCAACATTAATGTCCTAGTGGCAGCGTTTTTCTCCACTGACTCTAGATCATTTCCAAGCTCAACGTGATGAGAGGGAATGAGGGAGAGAGTCTTTCACAGGATTTATCTCTTTGGCAGAGGACCCAGCTATTTCTTGGAAGAGGAACAAAGGATTGTGGGAAGAGGGAGTGCAGGAAAGTGAGTTATACAGCTTTGGATGAGAAGACATATTTTGTTAATATATCACTTGTATTATATGCGGACGACTTCCCCTTATTGGGAGTAAAGTACTGTCTTAACTACAGCTGTCCTCTGATCTCGTGTATGGTGAGCTAACCCTGCGTCTGCTGCACGGCCGGACTTAATGCTGCACTCTTTCTTTCACGTGTAGCATAATTTGCACGAGAACTGAAACACTTCACCATATCCTGTTTGAGGTTTAGCAGCATTTCTGACTTCGGTAGTTCCCAGGGTAGCTGTACGACTTTGCATTCGGTGTGTTTGTGTTTGTATGTGTGGTAAACCACTTAATAAATTACTGCTCCTAAATCTGGAACATGTAAGAAAGTCCAGTGCCACAGTGTTGCTATGTTAACTGTGTCAGATGTCGTTTCCACCGTGTTTCCCGTGTTCCCTCCACTGGTCCTCTACTCTCTGTGACGCAAACGCTACCGTGCTTTCCATTTCCTCCTTCCTCTGACGCTCCTCCTACTTCCTGTGAATGCGGCCCTTAGGAGTGATCGAGACTTCCTGACTTTGGTCTCAACAGACCTATTTTCTATGAAGTGACATTTCCCAGCATACCCTCTTTCAAGAGTACTCGTAAGCATACGGGAATACATTAGACACTGTCTGTGTGCCATTAACTCACTCATTTAGCAGCGTTTAGTAAACAACATTAAAGTGACTGCTAGATTTAGTCGTTTAATTTGTTTGATATATCTGGTTCTACCTGTTCATTATATCCAGCAAAGGGTACTAGTGCAATGGGATCTTAGTGAGTAACATTACAAATGCATTTCAAGGTCTACAATACCTGAAGTGGTTAGCATTAGCATTCCCTGAAGACCATGTGGTTTGGATGCTGCAATCTTTGCTCACTGACAGAGGACAGAGAAAAAGCTGTGTTCATGCTGGAATAGCAGTAATTATTATAATCGTTTCTCAAAACGTGTCAAATTTGAATATTCTGAGAGCTTCAACTGCTTAAAAGTCATGTGTGAATACAGTCTACATGGTCCCGTTATTAGCAGGGAAATGTAAATAATGGCGCTTTACCACCAAATAGTACTGCATGGTACGGTTTAGTACAGCTCACTTTTGGGGGTTTTTCCACTGGGAACAGTACCTGGTACCTGGTCCTTTTTTAGTACCACCTCAGCCGAGGTTCCAAGCGAGCCGTACCGTTACCAAAACGTGACGTGTAAACTCTGCTGGTCACTGATTGGCTGGAGAAAATCGTCATTACTGCGTCACTAAACTTGCGACACGAGACACAACAGACCCGCTCATCAGCACAGCCAGCGAAGGATCGGACGCAACTGTTTTGTTTGAAGAAAAGCACCTTTTTGTTTCAACCAAAAATGGCTGTTTCATGGTCTATTGAGGAAGTACAGACGTTCCTCTCGTTGATAGCCGAGGAGCGAAATCAGCGAGAGCTTGAAGGGGCGACGCGGAATGAAAAATACTCCATTGTTGTATGTTTGTTTATGGCACGTTTATGATGATGTCACGGCAGTAGAGGCGGCGCAACTATAACGACACATGAATAATCCCACCCACTCTAAAGCGGTACTAAACTGCATTGGAAACGCAAACCGAGCCTTCCACCCCCCACGAAAAAAAATCGTTATACGAACCGAAACGTGGGTTTGGTGTATCGTTACAGCCCTAATGCAAAAGAAACAGATTCGTTTTAGTTTTTAAATAGAAATGCATCATTTTGGGCTTGAGGAAGTGAATAGTACTTTGGTTTAAAAGTCTATGAAAAGAAACCATTGCAACTTTTCTTAATTTTCTGACCAACATCAAATACATTGTTTTCTGTATATGTGTATGTGTGTGTGTGTGTGTTTGTATTTATCTACCCTCACATGGCAAAGACAGCACAACAGGTGTTCTTCACCCAGCGTCCCCTCCTACGCCTCACAAACAAACACAGACATCCTCTAATCCATGCTGAGCTGCTCTTTTAACCGACACATTCAACTCAAACGCACACACACACACACACACACACACACACACACACACATACACTCAAATACTGTTTTCAGGTACAAGAACAAATTACTCCACCACTGAGATCCAGAAACATGAATGGCCTCCGAAAATGCCTCTACTTGCCCATTATAATACACTTTTCTCTGTTGTTTCTATGAATGATTGCTGGCACGATCAAGTGAAAGTGTGCACAACATATTTCCAATTCAGCAACTGGCTTGTAACAACTAACAAAAATATGACCTAAGAATGTTTTGCTAATGTTTTCATTAAAGGGACAGTACACCCAAATTATGTCATAATTTTGACTCAAAAAAATCTGAATCAGTTTCTTTCCTCTGAAAGAATGTTGATAACCAAACAAGTTATGTTAGCCATTGACTTCAATAGTATTTTTCCATACCATTGAAGTCTGTTGTGCTCATAACGATACGAATAATAATACTTGGTTATGCATTAACATACGTATTTCATTAGTTTGCAAACATTAGCATAAATGCTATTTTTGAATGTTCTCTGCACATTCTGAAGCAAGTAGTAACATTTAATATATATAAGGCTCCGTGAACAATGTATAAATAATGTTTTTGTTCTAACATTTTCAGAACATTAGAGAAGGGGCCTCAGTAATACTGTAGTAATGGTAATATTTTATATTTTAATGACATTAATTAGGAGTTGTTTACAAGGCAGAAAGCTTTCATTTGTGCGTAAGTTCAAGATTATTGCGATTCATAATTTTTTAATAATGTTGAGAGAACATTCCGCGTAAGCTGAAAAGATGCAGGTTTTGGTGCAACCATTGATTTCTCCCCCTATATACGTAGAAGCTCTATGATGATGACAAACCTGGCAGAGGAAAACTTGTCAAGAGACTCAAGAGCCCAAGGACAGAGAACGAAGATGACTAAATGAAAAAAAAAAAACCTGCATGGAAAGAACAGTACATGCTGTCAGATGGATATGGAAGGAAGGAGAATGGTGCGTCAGAGCATCAGGGTGAGGAGAGAGCATTCTGGAGGGGTTGTGTAAGCTTATTAGACTAAGTGAGGTAAATCCAGCACTGCACGTGCATTTGGCAAGAGAGGCTCGCAGAGAATACCCATCCACCCTAACACCTAGAAAACTCTCCAGCAGCAGAGACAGATTAAACATACCTCAAGACAAAACAAACAGCACACAGGACAGGAGGCAGAGGGAGGGAGCAAGAGGAAAAGCCTCAGATGGAAGAGGAAACATAAGAAGATGAAGGGCAGAGGGCAGAGATGTCATACGAGATCTTCCTCTAACAATAAACCCAATACCCAGACATAATCGGTTGAAGGCTGTACTCTTTCACATTTGTATTGCATGAAACAATGGTAATGCACACAGATACAATGTTAATAAATATTTCGCCTAAATTTCAACAGAATTCTGCTGGCGGAAATGAGTAAGCAAATTAGCACTGCACATCAATGGGTTCTTGGTTAAAGGCCTGAAAAAGGTCGAACAGGTTACGAACACACATTGTTTATCAGTAGTCTAGTCTTTCATAATGTTCTCAAAAGCAAACAAACATTGCATGGGCTACATATTTATTTCCCCTACAACACTTTAGTGGAACGTTCATCAAACATTTTTTAAATGCCACTACTTCAGAGAACATTCAGAAGGTACAATTTTGTACAATTGCTTAGCTTTAATGTTTTCAACTTTCTAGACACATTCAATAACAATAATGTTTTCAGAATGTAATGAGAACTCTGTTTAATGATGTTGATGATTAAGTTGGAGTCATGCAACCATGGTGTGGTTTGTTTATCGCCTGCCTTTTGTTTCTTACTTCAAATGAATACATTGACATAGGCTTCAAAAATAATTTTAAAAATTGGTTTATCGGTTTAGATAATCAGGATGAACAAAAATGAAAGAATCAGAGCTTTCTATTAGCAACAATCTAAAAGACAAAGGAAAAATGATTCATTTCTACAAGAATACATGATAGCTGCAGTGATCCATTTGGCCAATCGCATTTGCTGTATCAAGTTAAATCTGTGTATAGTGCTTCATAAAAATCAAGAATAAAAAGCTGAAAATTTAACGGCAGATGCTGTATGTGTGTATGCGTGAAAGCAAAACAGCAGGCTTTTTGCTACAGAGGTAGCAGAAGCTATCAGAAAACTGGACACCTGTGGCTCTGTCAGCAGCAGCTGTCTTCTTGTTTAACCTTGCTTGAAGGCTGGATTTGATCTCTCTCTGTGTGTGTGTGTGTGTGTGCACATGATGTGCTTTCCAGGTGGGAAAGAGCGTTGAGCTTTAGGTTTTTCATATTTTCTCTGTCACACACAGTATATGTGACACCTGCTATTAATGTATTCTGAAGTCATATACCATCTACCTCATTGCTCTGCACTCATACGTCTTTGTGTTGACTCACTGGGCCTCTGAGAGACACCCCGTCTACTCTGACATATTTATTTTGCTGTTATTTAAAATCACCTCCTACACGTTTAATCAAAACCCAGTGGCCTGCGTATTAAATTCATTTATTTAAGAGAAATAGCACCCTGTGAATGATCTCCTGCTCTGTCTCACATACACACCCCCACACTCCCTCTGTCTGCCTCACAGTCAGTCCGTTTACAATAATTACTGTGTGTCTGTCTGTATTTGTCGGTCTAATAGACAGGCCCACACAAAATCTGCTCTTTATTATTATCATTATTATATTTTCTTCCATTTCAATTAGCCTAATTATCATAATCATATAGTTAGCCTAATTTAAAATGAAATAATAATAAAAGTAATAATAATATATTAGATTAATTAACTTTAAATTAATTATTCATTTAATAAACAAAACAAATAAACTTTAGGTAATTTTTCTATTTATTTTTGTTGCTATGATTAATAATAATAATAAAAATAATTAATGTTTTAATTAACTTCGGCAAAAAAAATTCAATTGAAAAGTAATAATTAATTAATTATTAAATAAACAATTATTGTTGTTATTACTGCAAGAAGAAGGCTATGAAATAATAAGAAAAACAACAAATACATTGAAAGATTTGATTTAATTATATAGTTATTTTATTTTAACAGCATAAATGAATTACAATATAATAAAAAATAAAATGGGAAATAAATTGCTAATCAAGCAATTTTGCTGGGCCTTTTTATAACATCACTTTTTTATGTTCATCTTTGGAAAAATAAACGTTCTACACATTTTATTGACATTTTATGTGAAACATGCAAATAGTAGTTGCATAACAAACCACATTTTTGACCTCTTTATCTCTTTCTGTCAGCCTGACTGTTCCCTTCATTCTCTGGTCTGCTCTCTATCTCTCTCTCATCCTCTCCATAGTTCATGTTTCTAAATCCTTTTTAGCTTTTACCCTATTTTTTTCTTTTTTCTCCATTACTCTCTGCATCACCCTGTCTCTCTGCCTCTCTTTTTTCCTTAGGGACAAAGGACTGTCTACCAGCAATGACGCACATAGGGCTTTTGTGCAGAGAGGCATTTGAGCAAACATATTCGTGTGTCTAAAACGGGAGGGGGAAGAGAGAGAGAGAGAGAGTTAGAGATGCATGAACTGTACGTGAACATGAGCCATGCGTGTGAAGGCATGCCAGCTAATAAACATTAATTAAAGCTGGCTGTGAGGTACATCTCATCTCACCTCAGCAGGTGTGAATGAGCTCCTTTGACTAATCTTCCAATAATGCTATGTATGTTATGACTCAAATATCACAGCATGGTGATTCAGAGCCTACTGAATAAGGTTTGAGAACCTTTCTCATCAGAAGAGATGACATATCTCTTAATCACATGTGTGCTCCACTGGATCTTGTGAGAGGCTGCCTAGACGTGATGTAAAAACTGCCCTGTGATGATATCACATGCGTTTGGGAGCTTTACACCATGTGAGCACACCTCATTATTGTCCTTTACGGGCATTGCCATATTTACAGGAAACTTTGCAATCTGCTAAACAGTTGAAAGAGACTTTAATGTTTGTTGTCTAAACTGAGCAGGAAGTTCTAAGAAAAGCCATGACTGATGTTTTGACATGTCCAGGATTTTTTGTAGGCTTGCCAGCAGTACAGGCCTTCATCGCCAGAAGTGCTGGGAAAATAGTTTGAGCTCTAGCTTATCAAGATGCAAGATATTCATACGTTTTAGCAGAGTTAAATACAGGCGACATACTCTTTTGAGAATAATTTGTTAGATTCTGAGTCTGGGAGTGAACCATTTTGAAAGAAGTCTGTTATGTTCACCAAGGCTAATAAAAAATACAGTAAAAGCAGTCAAATATGATCACAATTTCAATTGTTTTCCATTCTACTATATTCAAATGCATTATTATTCCTGTGATGACCAAGTAGAATTTTCAGCAGCCATTACTCCAGTCTTCAGTAGAGCATGATTTTTTATTATTTTTTTCTTCAGGATCCTTTTGTAACTGTAAAGTTTGAAATATAAATGTGTGTACTGTCACTTTTTTATCAATTTAAAGCATCCTTGATGAATATACGTATTAGAACAGATCGAATCACACACATTTTTATGTGCAATAAAACTAGAAAACTCTGTATATTTCATAAATATTTATTTCATACTAGGTATAGTTAAAATCTTTTAACATATTTACTGACAGATCTCTCGAGACCTACTGAAAGAACTATTTTAATTCAACTTTATTGGCAGTATTACTTGTGCACAATGCATATTTCTTATTATTAAACTTGAAATGTGTGTTTATTTCACTTTTAATAAGGATTGTGTAATATGAAAATATATTTGTAATATACTGAGCATAAAATAAATGTATTTCATATAAGTACATGCATTTTTCACTAGGGTAATCTAACATTACAGATGAGAAAAAAAGTGGTGGACTAAATATTATATTTATAATATATTTATATATTATATTGTTTTGTAAAATTACTTCAATAAATGTTACAATACTGCCAAAAAAAAAAAAAAAAAAAAAAAAAAAAAAAAATATATATATATATATATATATATATACATATAAAAATAAAATATCGCCAAAAAAGCCCAAATTAATAAGAAAAAGAAAGAAAAAAGTCAGTGTAATATTCTATAGGCAAATGCATCAGAAAATTGATTCATCATTTAAACCAGCTGATTCGTTAAAATGAATCTGTTTCATGTGTGAGAGAGAAAATTTTCACGTTTGTTTAATATCTCAGTTTTCTTATCTTTCTATATCATGATAACCCTCTATTTGTTAGAAAAGCAGCTCTTCCTTGAAAAAAAGAAGAAAAATGAGCAGCTGTTAATTGGTTACTCCTCAACAATGAGCTCCATTCGGCCAACCATCGGTGTAATTTACTGACCCACCCCAAACGTGCATTTTGATATCAATCATCTTTAAAATGCCATCCTGATATACAGAAATTGTTTCCAGATCATCAAAATAATATGTCTGGTGATATTAGGGCAGTTAAAAAAGGAAGTGCATAGCAGCATAGCTTGAGATATATACGTCAAGGAATTGATTTATTGAGAGGGTAATCCATAAATATTTGGACCTGGCTCTCATTTAGCTGATGGCTCATTGATTAGCCCAACAGAGATGATTGAGTTACTGGAAATGACCGTTTGTTTGCCTGACAAACCCTGCAGAAGCCAGCGCTGCTTTGCTTTATGAACTTTGAACTCTGACCCATTAGCCAAATAGGCATTAAGCAACATAGTGTTCTGTCCTTCAAACATGCACTTCCTCTGTCTTGTGTGCGTTTTGTGTTTTCGTTAACAGTGTGCGTCCAGTCTTTGAGGACAGAAGCACCACAAAGTCAGTGCTGTTGTTTGCAAAAAAAAAAAAAGAAGACTTCTTTGAAAATGAATCTTTGACGTACAAACTCACGAGGTGGGGATGTAGCTGCCAAAATCAACAGATAGTGGGAAACCAAATCCAATAATCAGTCGAAAGAAGAAAAGCTTCTCTATTCTCTCTTCATCGTTCTCACAATATTGGATCACAACAGCACCATAACAAGCATCTAGCCATGCATAGACACATTTTTGACTATCGCCCTGAAGTCTAATCCAGTTTCCAGCTTTTTTTTGGCCTTGCTTGCACCGAAAGATCTGGCTAACCGACATGAAAAGCAATCAATTAGAGTTCGTTTTGCTTCATAGCACCGGTAAATCACATTTAAACGGCCAGCTCTTGCCATTTTTGCATTAGATAGCCAGTGACTGTGGGTGGTACTGCAGATGATAATAACAAGAGACCAACAAGATTAAAACATGTTTAGTCTTAGCCAAGCAGGCTAGAAGACTGTGAGCACAGGAAAGACTCAACTTGAAGTGTTCAGTTTATAATTGTACAGTGGTTGCATGATCATGATTACAGAGAAAGACAAAGACAATGATACAGTATATAGGATTCTGACATAAGCATCTGATGTGAAGTAAGAGGAGTAAGTGGGAGTTGCATTTCAGTATGACTATGATTGGCAATGGTGGTTGCTGTGGTTGTATTTCCTAAAAAAGGTTGTGGCACATTCCATCACAAACTCTGAAATCCTTTCTTATACCCACTGTAATACACCGGTGCGAAAAATAAATGGCTTTTTGGGCCACGTGCTAACAAAGGCTTGTGATGTTTTGCCCCTCTTAATGTGGTTTCTAGAGATTTGGTATGAAAAGACTTTAAACACGTCCATGCCTTTCATAATAGCCCTGTAGATTAGCAGCTGAATATGAGTGTAATTTATCATGCCGTGGTGATGTGACGTACAAGAGCAAGAGGAATTTGCAAACAATAAGGGTGGTACTGCAAAATGCTCCTTTCGAAAGCATTAGTTTCGCAAACAATGCTATTTGAAAAACTTACCGAGTATGCCATGCATGTTTATTATGCAGGTATGAAAAGAAAAGATGAGAGATTCTTTAGTGACGTGAAATGTGAAGGTGAATAGGGTGTAGCTGCTAGACAGCATGCTAATTTTACGGTTTTGAGTAAGCAGTGACTGTTTTGTGTGTGTTTCGATGGGGAGAGATGTTTGCAAAGCAGTATGGAGGCTCAAGGGTGGTTAAAAATCATCAGAGCACAGCTAAAGGAAGTTATTAAGATTAGTGAAAGCACTACGCAGTATTTGTGACACATGCTTTCACACATCCTCTTGGGCTAAAACTCGGACTTTGACGTCACAATAAACTGGCCAGTAGTACTATGAATCTTTGCTCATGCCAATGTCCTTTCCCAGCCGTTGAAGAAACATCTGTTTATGTATTTGCATGTTATTGAGGATTTTGTTTTGCGCACCTTGGCATTTGATGTTTCTTCATATGAATGAAAAGTAAAGATGTGGTATATTTATCTTCCTCATCTTTATGTGGCATGCATACGCTTGCAAAAAAATATGCAAACATATATATTTTTTTGTATATATTTGTATTTTATGCAAAAAAAAAAAGCATTCCCTTTTTTATGCATGTATGATATACATACCACAAATAACCAAAAAGATATGAAAAGAAAATACAGAATTTTAATTATACCTAATACATAGCATGTGGTGTTAAATCCATAAGCATCACTCTAATAAACAGGTTTTATCAAATTGCATTTTGATATATTTTGTATTTTTTCCTCTTTCTAATTTTAGAAGTTGTCTTTAACAATTCACTTATTCAAATTAAATCACCTGACAATCCAAGTTGAGGGAATATTCTCTCTCTTTACATATATATACATGCATTAAATTAGCATTGGTGGCACTTAGAGTTCATGTGAGTAGTGCTGTTAGTACAACAGTTTAATATGTGTAATAAGTTATAATAACTTGTGTTTTAAACTAATAAAATACATCTGAGAGTTCATCAATGTGCTGTTCTTTTCAATGAATTGGAAGCAGTAATGTCTGATATATGAATTATGGAGCTGGCTTGAATGAGCAAAATGCAATTACGTGTGTTTTAGCTAAAAAGACATGTCTGAGAGCTCATTAATATTGTACTTATTCTGCGTACTTCAATAATGCATCTTAATGTGCATTTTATATTCCTTTCATTTGATGCTTTATACCTTGCATGTCAGATCGTGGAATTCAAATGGTTCGGAAATGGCGTTTAATGCGAAAGGGCACAGTTTCTCTGAAAAAGCCTGATTTGAGAATTGATATTATAACTGCAATGACCTAAATGTCTGCTCGGATTAAATCACTCAAGGTTAAGAGTCTAGAGCAGGGCCCAGGTGGCATCACGTTACAGGTTGCATAACAAATAGGATCATATCAAAGTCAGATTACATTCAAAGCAGAGAGATATGCAAACAGGTTGGGTTAAAGTCATCTGCAATGCAAACGGTGTGCTGCGCTAAGTGCAGAGTTTCGCTGCTAGTGTGTGACCTTTAGGCCTGTGCAGTACTGATGCTTTAGACTGTCAGGTGAAAGTATATGACATTTGAGTCAGCTGGTTTCTTTGCATCGTGTTTGCATTACTCCAGCTGAGCAAAGATTAACCAGCAGCGTGGGATGACCTGCTTTTTTTTTTTATCGTGTCGAGTTGCCTCCCCCATCAGCTGATTCTACCTCATTTTCTACCCTGTTTCTACTCTATCCTTTGGCATTTCGACACTGCATGAAATCAGTTTCTTATTTGCTATTTTTGTCTTCTTTTCCAGTGAATTTTTCAATGTTAATAAGCAAAATTACATAAAATATAGTCTTGTTTTCTGAAAAATGTTTCAAATCTAATTAATTTTACATATAAAGGACCATGATGTAGATGAGTTCGTGAAACAGATTTGGCATTGCATACTTGCCATACCAATGGATCCCCAGCAGTGAATGGGTGCCGTCAGAACGAGAGTCCAAACAGCTGATACAAGTTTAAAGAAAACCTCTAATCAGGCATTTTAACATTAAATTATTGTCCATAATCCATAATAATGCTTTCCCAAGCTAAAAAGTCCACCCAGTGTTGTCCTCTCACATCAAAATCCATATATTTGGACTGTTTTCATTTGTAAATGGTGCATATATCTCTCACGGACAGGACTTTATCGATAGAGAAGCAAGCATTTGAAGTTAAAAACTAGATAGTGATTGATTCATCTTTTACATGCAGTTTGTGTCTTGCTTAAAATTCATGTGAATTATTGTGATGTTATCAGCTGTTTGGACTCTTATTCTGATGGCACCCATTCACTGCAGAGGATATATTGGAGAGCAAGTGATGTAAAGCTAAATTTTCAGTTTACCTTTCCAAACATTAGTTTTGTAGGTTTTTGCATCTTGGAGACTTTGCCACAGTTCTTCTGGATTTAGTCTGTTTGTTCTGTTCATTCCAGACAGACTGGATGATGATCAGATCAGGTCTCTGTGCGGAGCACTGGCTGTTATCAGACAATAATCTCACTGCATTATTATAATTAATGACAAAAATAATATTTGTAAACTGATATTTCCAACTGACACGCTACCGCAAAAGACCATTTTTTGTTGCTGAAAATACTAGGGGCCTAAGATTTTTGCACAGTACTGTATATATGTCTTTTCAGTGTTTGCAGTGGCAGTTATTTCTTGTTTGTTTATTCTAAGTCTATTCCAGTTCCACCATGACTCAGAAAACTTTTTGACACGACTGTAAGCACGGAGCGGAAAAGTTTGTGTGTTGTTGAACATGTTAAATGTCTCACCACCAAAACCAAGAAACTCCTCCGGAGACTTTCATCGTCTTTTGCGTGGGCAGCACATCCTCTGTTTCAAAAAGGTCGCATTTGAGGGAGACCCCTCATTAATGTCACGGTATAAAGATGCTATACTGGGATTTCTTTTCAGAGAAGTCAAAACCAAACAGAGTCCCCAATCTTCACCTCCTGTGAAATTTAGGTTCTTTCCGCAACCCACCGTCCTCTAAATCGTGTGCTCAGATAGTGACTAAGCCAGATATTGCACAAAAATAAATGACAAATAAAAATAGATTGGGAGCGTTAGGAAAGAAGTCCACTTTCTTTTTGGTAAATTGCAAGCAGCAAGGTCTGAATTATGAGCTGGATTGAACGAGCTCTTAATCTGAAACATATTTTTTGGGAAAATAATCTTCGTCATCTGTTTGACAGATGAATTGAGGTCACCGAAAGTAAAACATCACACCTGTTGATAATAAGGATAACGCCACGTTTCATTCCATGACAAACAAGTATGTGTTTTGCAGTCCTGTTGTTTAAACTGTCATCTATGGAATGATGCATTGCTACCAGCATATTAGCCTTGTGCATCCGTTTGAGTGTTGACGCACAAATTACCAGCTGATCTTTATCTGTATCAGCCATTTCGAATGGCTTTATTCCTCTGTGGTGTTGCCTCAGGCATAAATCTATGCACCGGTGTGTGTGCATGATTGAGACTGTGTGTCCACAGGGAGGGGTTTGCAAGCTAAAGCTTGTGCATGCACATATTTGCGTGCAAATGTAAGATCTCTAAGAAATGCTAATGCCGATGTGGTATATGCTCTCTGTGGACATTAAGCTTTGTCATATAGATCAGCGTTGTGCATACACAATGAATGATGCACCCCTCCCTCTCTTGTTGAGCTGCAGAGCAGATTACTCACAACCTTGACGTTCAGAAGGATACTCGAATCTTGCAAAGAGCCCTGCAAGCGGTGTTTTCTAAGCACAGAATTATGCGTTACAATCACTTGCATATATATATATATTCTGAGCAAAAGCACTGCACCTGGTATCAAGTATGACTGTATACTTTCTTTTATGCAACTGTTAGAAATGGGTGTAGCTGAAGAAATCAAACTTGTTCTTTAGAGAATGTTGTCCACATACCTGTGGTTGTGTAAAATACCTTATAAAGTATTAGTAATGACATATTGCAATACATGAAAAAAGAATGAATAGGCATCCCAAACTTCACAGATATGCATTTCAATGCATATTCAGTACTATTTTACAATATGGTTTCATTCGCTAACATTGAAAAACACATATATACATAAAAATACATCCAGTGCATTATTATAATCTAAAATTGCATCTGTTATTAATGTTTAAAGGGTCTGAGCTAACATGAAGTAACAATTAACATTATCAATTCGTCATTATACTTTACCATCTCTCTGTTCTCCTATTTGATAATGTTCAGTGCTTTGCTACAATCTGTATGGTTAAAAGCGCTATATAAATAAAAGTGATTGATTGATTGATTAACGATGCAACACTTTACAATAAGGTTTCCTATGCAAACATTAGTTAATACCCTATTTAACATGATTTTTTACAACATTTATTAACATTGTTCATGTTACTTTACAGTGCATTAAAAAGATACAACTTTTGATTGAAAAAGTTATAAATCCTGATACTAACTAAGATTAATAGGCTAAATACTCATTCTTAACTTGTGTTTAAACCTTATTGTAAACTGTTTATGCATTTACCAGTTTTCGTAATGCAAATATTTTTCATGTTGGTGAGGTTTTGCATTGGGGTGATGTCACTCTATTACAGTATTAATAAATCACTATGGATAAACGTATTTGCTAAATGACAGATTGCTATTTACTTTCTTACTAAATGCCTATCAGAACAAGATATTTAAGCTATATGAATTAACCTGTGTAAATAACAGATATAACGTGAAAAACAGTTACGTTTGTCCCCTATATACATATAGAGACAAATAAAATTGCGAAATATAAGTGAACTACATTCTTGAAAATAAAGGTTCTTTATTGTTATCAATGGTTCTATTAAGAACCTTGAACATCTAATGCAAGCAGGGTTCTTTATATCGTCGAAAAGGTTTCTGTAGGTTTTTAGAATGTTCTTTAAAATGGTTCTTTTAGAACTTTTGGAACTGTTCACGGAAAGCAAGTCGCTGCAAAACACCATTTTTTTTTTTTTAAGTAAATGCCATATGGATGTAGATGTGTGTATAAAAAGTTGCCCACGTGTTTCTTTTAGGGGTAAATGTATACTGGGGGCTCAGATGAACCCCATGGTTCCAAAACAAACACGCATTCTCATTTGCCTTCGCGCAGCACAATCATAATTCATTCTTTGTATTCCTCAAATAACACAAGCATGTCAAGCAAGCGGACAGCTCGCGGAGTGCGCATGCCTTCCAGCAGGTGGAGCAGAGCCTCCGAGAGCCTCCATCACATCGACAGCTTGAGAGCGGCGACACTTCTCCGCCACTGGCGTCATCGTCCTCATCTCCAAGCAACCCCTCCATCAGCACTGGCGTCACCGCACGACGAGCCGCACGGTTGCTCGGCAACTTCTGCCTTGTGCGCTCGCGCCCCGCTCTGAGCTCTGACGCCAGTGTGACGTTAATGAGGCGGGTATCAGTTTGTTATGGCAAGAGCAGGAGAGGAGGAGTCCCTCATCATAGCACGAGCCTGTAGCGCTTTCCTCGCGCCAGCAGAGCTGCTCAAGAGCGGAGCCTCACCTTGTACATAGTAGCGCGCTCCGTCAAAGTGTGTATCGTTGTACATAAGAAGACAGAGTAAAAACAAAAACAAGTGTTTCCCTCAAGATTTGCATAAGGAATGACTTGTAAATGCAGATTTAAAAATCATTTGTACTGTGGAAGGAGGTGGAATATATTCGTGTGTTAAAGGTAAGAGCACCATCGCGTTTGACATTTCCCAGAGCAAAACGGATACACTTGTCATTATATAGCCTCTCTAGATTTTGTTTTTGTTCATGTATTTATTTTTTAAATTTGGGACTAAAAGGACATTTTTGAACGCTGCGCGCTGGTTTTACTTGTTTGTGCGTTTATTGTGAAGTTTCTGGCTACAATTTGAATGACCGTCACAATGAAATTAACTTGCTTTAAAGTTTAAATGCGTTATATGTTAGTGCATGTTAAAATGAAATGTTTAGGTAGGCTATATTTATTAAATAATTCCGCTTGTAATCATATAACTACCGGTTGTTTGCTGTGTAAAAATGCTTGTTAATATAACGAATAGTATCAATAATTATTGTAAATTTGTCGCTTAAGTTCATTAGAGTTCGTGCGTATTTGTAAATGACAATTTCTGGTTTACGCAGATAGATTGAAGTTATCGCTGCGCGCAAAACCGGCATCATGGTGATAATGACGGACAGCAGCGCGGGCTCTCAGTCAAGCTGTGCCCAGGCCAGGCCTCTGCAGGTCGGCTTCTATGAAATCATCAGAACCCTCGGCAAAGGAAACTTCGCTGTGGTCAAACTGGCCAGACACAAAGTCACGAAAACACAGGTGGGACTCCTGCAAAATATTTTGCATAGTTTTTTGCATTTAAAAAAAGTTCTTTTGTATGTTTGTAATATATAATATTAATTGCAATAAATAAAATAGCACTAACCTTTTTTTGTGTTTCCATGCAGGTTGCAATTAAAATAATTGATAAAACAAGACTTAACTCTGCAAACTTGGAGAAAATCTACAGGGAGGTTCAGATTATGAAGCTGCTCAATCACCCTCACATCATAAAGCTCTATCAGGTAAGTTATAGGATTTGTAAAGTTAATAATGATGCCTTAATTACAATGACTTCCCTGTTAAAATCCCTGGATTAATGTCAGTTAAACTGTGGGAGTGTTGTGCACTATTTATTTTAACATGATCAGGGAAATGGAGAGAGTGTGGTTTAATGGTGAGTGTATGTCGAAGTATTGCTCAGGCAAATGGTGAGGTGATCTTCTCTGGAAGTACATCTGGATAGCGTGCAATGTATAAATAGAATGAAGTTACTTTCTCTCTTGCATTCGGCTTCTGCATAGCAACTGTCCACTGCATTACACTGTTGAATCTGTTTCGTCAGGTTGTTGGTTTTATTGAATTAAAAATATATAGTAGCTTCCACCAAATGGAGTAATTTTAGAAGCAGAAAAAGATTCTCCACGGCTTCTCTAACAATGGGACTTTATATGTGCAATTTGAATTGGATTTGTTGGCTTTTTTTGATCACCTTGTTTTTAACATGAGACTAATATTTGTCCAAAATGTGTGTTTTTGTCTGGGAATGAGAGGCACAGAAAAACAGAGAGTGTGTTGGACATAAGGACACAAGGTCTAAATCTCCGACTTAATTAGAGCTGGTGGAAGTCAAGTGCAATGTGTTTGCAGTGTCACGTGAAGCTAGCCAGAGGAAAATACTCTAAGAAGTACAATCTGATTTGATCCCTGGGCTTGTTTTGTCGCCATAGTTTGGCTCGCACGTTCATGCAAACAGTGGCAGGCAAATACAGAGTGCTAATATGTCAGCACATTCTTTCTCTCATAGCCTGTACAATTTAAGTTTGTTTTGTTCGGAGATTAGCATTTTGCAGATTATACTGAGAACTGCGGTTGCGAGAAACTGAAATCCTTGGGAATAACATCACACCTTTGGATCTGACCTCTAACATTTGCGACATTTTACGTAAGTTAGCAGTAGCGTTGTAGTTTGATATGAGCTGGATGTGCCATTCCTTCAGCGTACTCTTTCAAGTGAATTAATTAAAACATAATCTAACGTCATCCAACATATAAGATGATGACTGCATCGTCAGTAAGAATCCTTCTCGACAGCGTGCTGGATTTTCAGCTCTCGGTTTTATCCCGGTTTAGTGTCAGATAACCTCATATGTGCCTCTCCTTTCACAAGTGAAGCCTTGTTTATTTAAAGCAAAAAGCCCTTGAGATGAAAAATGTAGAACTAGTGACCTATGACCCCTCATGATAAACTGTTTCTGTTCTCATGCGCCTTGTACAAACAGTGCTTTTATTGCCTTTAGCTTCTCATTCACTTCAGATGCACCCTATTCAGAAATATCAATAGTTTCCTTCATTCATCTCCCTCTGCGTTCGTGACGGAGGGAGACGTCTCTGTGGGCTGAACAGGATGAGGTTTCTAAGGAAGCTATGACATCATTGGCACCTCTGGGTTGACACTACAGGCTGAAGTCTTTGGACGCCGTGTTTATCTAGAGATAAAGACCCTTTTCCTGCTGTTGTACAGCCTGACTACGTGGGTCAAGACAAGTTATGTTAGGCATTGACCTAAAGGATCTTGAGTCTGAGCGCTCATTTGGACGATTACACAGGTTTTCTCAGGAAGAGAAAAAGAGGACAACGTAGAACCTGTTGTGCAACTCTTTCTGGTAGCGCGTTTAGTATTTCTCCCTCAGGCCTCTGCCGGGACATTCCCATAAAGGGCGAGAACGTCATACACCCTCTCTTTTATAATTTTTTACAATATTAATTGCTGGACTAGTTTCTTTTGTGTCACCACATGCCTTTGTGCTCAAACTAGGTCTTGTGTGTGAACATATTTTATTGTTCAGAAGAAACTTGTTGGTGAAGATGAAGTTTCAGCTGTCATTAGCTGCTTCAGTGGTACTAATGGATCAGACAGCAGGCATCTGAGTGTGTGTGTGTGTGCTCAGGGCATTCAGGAAATGCTTGGGTACACTCTTATGCAATGGTACATATTTACAAACTAACAACATGGCATGTATAAACAACAAAACTATGATAGAAGTTGGCAGAAAGAGGAAATTTGGTTTAAAAGGGAAATAGAGGTCAGACAGTTGGTTTGTTGAGGCATAAATTGTACATTGAATTAAAACTACTGTTGGTGTAATAAAAGTCAATTTTGATTGTTTTATTAAACCATCGTCCTATGTTATATAAATAGACTTCCAATATTGAATGCATCTCTCAGTATTGTGCCATAAAAGCTACATGCACAAGATGTTTAAAGAAATAGCAAAATGTGATAATTTGATAATGTGATTAATTATCATATTCATTTTTTTTGTGTGTCTTTACAGGTCATGGAGACCAAAGACATGCTGTACATCGTGACAGAGTATGCAAAAAATGGAGAAATGTTTGGTAAGTGGAAACACTTTTGTAAATGAGTCACTAATTAATCTGAGAAAAGATGCACGTCTATTGTTTTTGACGTCTGTGGCTCTCCCAAAACCCTCTTGTCCAGTTGTTAATAATGAGGTCTGACGGGAATAGAATTATTTAGCTCAACCCTGCCGTCATAGCAGTGAGTCAGTGAGTAAGCACAGAGCGAGACAGGTGTTGGATTTTCAAGCTTTATGTAACTATGTAAAAGGGATAAGCTGCTCTACCTCTGCTTGTCCAAACCACCTAGGGATTTAAACAGTATAACATATCTGTCTCTTCACCTGTCATATACTCAGCCTTTAAAAAAAAACAATGGCTGTCTCCCCAGATAACCGTAGGCTTGGTTCTGCCTTTATATGGTGCTTTTAAGGTGATGTCTCCTCCCTTCCTAAGCCGTGCACTTTTTTTACAGACTATCTGACGTCCAACGGAAGGATGAGTGAAAATGAGGCTCGTAAGAAGTTTTGGCAGATTCTGACGGCGGTGGACTACTGCCACCGGCACCACATAGTCCACAGAGACCTTAAAACTGAAAACCTGCTGCTAGATGCCAACATGAACATCAAGCTGGCAGGTGAGCAAAGAAAATAAGCTTTGAAGGGTTCACGTACTGCTGTGCCAGGCTCATAAAAACTTCCCACAGCCAGACTATGAGTGTTCTAAAAAGAAAGCGACTACCGAATTCACAGTTAGGATCAGTAATAAAATTAAGTAATCAAACCAGTTAATAATTATAGGCTTTTATGTAAGGATTGTTTACCAATTAAATGCAGTTTTAAGAGTCTCTTCATCAACAAAGAACTCAGTTCTCCTCTTTCTTTCAGACTTTGGATTTGGAAATTTCTATAATGCTGGGGAGCCTCTTTCCACGTGGTGTGGAAGCCCACCATATGCTGCCCCTGAGGTCTTTGAGGGGAAGGAGTATGAGGGGCCACAGCTAGACATATGGGTATGTATTTCATTATGATTCTCAGCTAATGTTTTACACATCTGCTAAATTTGAATTATAAAATGAGCATTGCAAAATTATAAAACGCACTGCTTTTAGAAAGCAAAACTCTGTTTAGCATTTATAACATAACCACCTTCAATGATGTCATTGTCTGATTTGCAATCTAAATTGCAGCTGGTCCTTAAGCTAACACCAATTTGCATACTGAATATAATATAGAACACTTTTATTTGATGCCTTGCAAGCATTCTGTTAAATTCAAATCTAATGCATGCTACAAATATGTTTCTTTCGCAGAGTCTAGGTGTGGTTCTGTATGTGTTGGTGTGCGGGTCCCTGCCCTTTGATGGGGACAGTCTTCCAGCTCTGAGACAGAGAGTAACGGAGGGCCGCTTCAGAATACCATTCTTCATGTCACAAGGTACAGCTCTTCGCTCATTCTTTTTACATACAAAGCTGCATCCTCAGAAGAAAACCATTTTTGACTGAGATCTCCTTGTCTCTTTGTCCAGACTGTGAAAATCTGATTCGTAAGATGCTGGTTGTCGACCCAGCCAAGCGAATCAGCGTGGCTCAGATCAAGCAGCACCGCTGGATGCTTGCGGATCCCAGCGCACCTCACCAGACCCTTTCCCTGTCCCTCACCGACTACAACTCCAACTTGGGAGACTACAGTGAACCCGTCTTGGGTATCATGCAGACGCTCGGCATTGACAGACAGAGGACTGTGGAGGTGAGAAAAGGAGCAGATACATGTCTCTGTATGTGTTACAAACAGTACGGGTTCAGTTATTTCCAGCTGGAAAGGGCGAAGGGCGTGTTTAACAGGGCAAGGGTTAATGTTGTTCGAAGGACATAAATTGTCAATTTGTCACCTCAGAATAAAAACAACACCCTATCCAGCTTCCTATGGTGTTAAATATGTCCTTCTGTTGGCACAGAAAAGATAAACACAGTAGCATCTGCTTTGAAAGCTGCCATGCTGTGTTGCTTTTAGCTTTCGCTAATATCCCTTAAGAAGTTAATTCTTGCGCAGACTGCCTGCGTTTCATTACACCTGTTAAAGTGACACTCAGCATGGTCACTGTGTCTAAAACAGTTTTCCCATTGCTTTCCACAGTCTCTCCAGAACAGTAGCTACAACCACTTCTCAGCAATCTATTACCTGCTGCTAGAAAGAGTGAAGGAGCACCGAAGCCAACAACTGATCCGCCAATGCGGGGCCTGGAATCAGAGGTCGAGGACGGCATCTGACTCCTCCACCCCTGAGGTGAGTGTCGAAGTGAGGCCAAGACAGTCTCCTGTTTGAGATGAAATCTCCCTTTGCTAACTCAGCTCTGTCTCACTTTTAAGGTGATCATGGAGTCGTCCGACAGCTTCAGAACCTCAGCCTTCCCTGTCGCCACCAAGGTGAACACTCCTTTCCATTCAGAGATGGAGTGTGAACAAGGAGGCCTGTTCCAGGTCAGTACTTCCCTTGAGCTTGATGTAATCCCTCTCTAGACTTAAGGGTGGGGAACCTGAGGTCCACTGTCCTGAAGAGATTAGCTCCGACCCTGATTAGACATATCTGAAAATCTGCCAAAATCTGCAGGACAGTTGACCTCGAGGACCAGAGTTGCCCACCCCTACTCTAGACCCCTCTCTTCCTAGTTGCTTAGTAAATAGACTCCCTGTCCTGTTTCATATTACAGATATGCAGTGCACCCCCAATCCCCCTCCTCCATTAGAAACAGGCAGTGGCTAATGTGAATGCCTCCCTCCCTTCCTCAGCGCGTGGTGTGTCCGGTGGAGGCCAGCCTGAACGGGCTCCTGTGGAACCGATCCATCTCCCCCAACAGCCTGCTTGAGACCACCATAAGTGAGGAGGTGCGACCCCATGACCTGGAAGAGGAAGAGGGTATGCTGCAGGTCCAGCTGCCCCATTTGCCTAGCACCACCTCTCGAAGGCACACGCTTGCAGAGGTCTCAGCTCGATTCCACCAGTGCAATCCACCTTGTAAGTAAAACATTAAAATTAGGGTAAATTGAAGGGCTTAATACAAGGATCTGGTTGTTAATTAGATCTGTGATTCTCTTTCAGGTATTGTGGTTAGCCCCTCAGACGGTGCTTCTTCTGACAGCTGTCTGAAGTCCTCCTCGAACCCCAACCCTGCTCTCTCCACGGCTGTAGGAGATCTTTCATCACTGCTTGCCTCCAATACTTGCTCAGAGGCATTAGCTCCTGCTGGGACACCCCTCACTCTTTCCTCCAACCTACTCTTGCAGAACCAAGGCAGTATGCTAGCAGCCAGCTTCCAAGAGGGTCGCAGGGCTTCAGATACCTCCCTAACACAGGGTGAGTTTCATTGATTAAAAAATGTATGTTAATGCACATGTGCCAGCTTTATAGAATCACATGGCTAATTAGTGTCTTTGATTAATTCTTCAGGGTTGAAGGCGTTCAGACAGCAGCTGAGGAAAAACACTCGTGCAAAAGGCCTGCTGGGGTTAAACAAGATCAAAGGTCTGGCACGACAGGTGTGCCCTCCAACCTCATGCTCCAGAGGCAGTCGGGGGTCTCTCTGCCCAACTATGTGCACTCCCTCAAGCCTCCAGAGCTCCAGCAGCCCCAGAGAGCGTCGCAGCATGCTGGAGGAAGTTCTGCACCAGCAAAGGTGAGAAGAAATCCATGGATATTCCAGATACAAGACTGAAAACATCACTGTTTCCCAACACTGTTCTGTATCAAACACACCTGAATCAGCTCATTAGTAGAGACTCCAAGATAATGGAAACTTTCAAAATGTGTACTGCTAAGTTGCCTCCAGGAACTTGTGTAGTACATTTCTTGAATATACCTAAACTCTGTTGTTCTTTTTTCATACAGGATGCTGCAGATTCAGCACCAGCCTCAGGCCCAAGTGCAGTCTCAGCAGCCTGTGCTCTTCCTCTCGCAGCCCCACCCCTCGTCTCCTCCCTCCAACAATCTCTTCGCACCCGCCACCCTCTTTTCCAACCCCCCGACTCAACCTATCCTCCCTCCGTGCCAGCAGACTCCCATCACCTTCCAGCACAACCTGTGGCAGCAGCAGCAGTCTCTTGACTCATCTTCCTCGTCTTTGTCCCCCGTTGCATCTGCTGCTCATCTTCTGGAGGCTCGTCTACACATCAGCCAGCGGCCGCATCTCCACCCTCAGTCCCCACAGCACATACAGCTCCAGCCCTCCATCCCATCCCAGGGGCCTTTTTCGCTGTTGCCCCAGCAGGGCAATTGGAGCCTGAGCACCTGCATTGAGCCTGAACATGATGTCCAGGAGCTGGTCTGTGCCGGTCAAAAGCAACAACTTAGCAGCTGTGTCATGGTCAAGTAAAGAAGACTTTGAAGAAGGTCTTAGGGTGATGTTGACTGTTTCCACCACTCTCACTCCAGAGTGCCCCAATGGTGTGGAGCGAAAGAACTTGAAAGCATCTCATCATGATGATGCTCTCATTAGTTTTCTAATGCAAAGTAGAGACTCTCTCTGGACACACAATTCCACAATGTTGTCTACATATGTTGGAATGACCAGAGAAAATAAGAAGAAGCAATAACCAACCTCTTCATTGAGCCCATGACCCTTGCCAGGTGCTCCTGTCCACACAGCAATAAAGGACGGGTCGCTGAACAAGGAACTGAATAGAGTTTCTATCCATTTGCAAGTGGGTCCACTCATATGGCCTCCACAATCACGAATGATTATGTTAGAGACACTTGTTTATCCTTGATACAAGTATGAAAGTAAGACGGTGATGTCTTCCTTATAGATTTTTCCAATGATTTCCTTTCAGATCTTGAACTTTTTGTTTTGTGTTTTACATCTCCAGAGAAGACCAAAGTTGATTGTGCATTTTTTTTTTTTGCGTTGAATTCTTTCCTAGAAGTTCTTGAAACAAAATGCAGTATCTGACTTTTCCATACTTCCAAAACAAAGAAAAAATACTGTCATTTCTCCTGTGATGTGAAAATGTGCGTCACACTATGCCTCCAATGAATGAAGAGGCGCCTTAGCATGAGGGGAACGTCAAGCAAAATGAGAGTAAGCTAGATATAAGCACAAGAGGTACTGCATTGTGTTTATTAGACCAGGTCTTTGGATTTTTGCTGTCTGTGACAAAGACTTTAATGCTGCTTCGTGTTTAGTCACATGTATACAAAGACACTAGGTATCATACAAATGTGCACCTACCAATGACTTTGTAATGACATTGTCCAAAAAGCTGTTTAGTTTTGGTCCCTCAAAACCCCTCTTCCATCAGTTCACTACCTCCTCCATCTTTCACCTCAAAAGACTGTATGAGATCTCAACACACACTGTATGAGAATAAGTTAGGCCCATGTATTGAACCCATGACCCTCAATGGTTTAAATTAGCTTTTTTATCTTCTTTCTTTTTAAGAGTGAACAAAGATCATGAGTTTAGTGCAATATTTCACATTGAAATGTAGAACCAGGAAAAAAGCTGTTGTAGGAAAGCAAAAGGTACTGTATGCCTATTAATGCTATTTTATTCTTTCTTTTATAGAGCATGTTTTTTTTCAGTTAGTAATGACTGTATATGTACGAGGCGATTTTACTGATGTATTCTGCATGAGCATAGGAAATAAGAGTCTGGCTATTTTGTACGGCTTGTTGACACAGGTTGCCTTTGCATCCAGGCTGGCTTTGTAGAACGGCAGAACTTGAAAAATGACAGGAAAAGCCAAAGAGAGAGTGACAGGGAAGATCAAGAAAAACATACATCTTTCTTCAGATGTCACAGTGGCGAAAAGCTCTCCTTTTATTAAATTGTAGCACGTTTAAATCTCCTCTAGTTCACAAATATTCGATAGCCAATCGTTTTAGGTTCTCCCTTTCTCAGAAAGGCCATGCATTTACATCCTCGTATAATTTTTGTAGATTAAAATTCACACACAGATGCAGACACAAATAGCTGAAGTAGCAATAGTTGAATTTTATATATTTTCTATTTTATTTTTAGCCTACAAGCTAGGTGCTAGAAGTAGATTTCAGAAGTGTTTCTGGGTTTGTGTGCAATTTATATGAAATAATAGTGTGTTACCATTGTTGAAGCTCCATTTGCTTGAAGCACTGTTTTTATAGCTATAAATGATCCTGTTGCATGTCTGTCTTTTGTGAATTCAACATATTTGTGCAATGGTTTTAGTAGATAATTTAGTAGAAAAAAAATCTGTACTGTGTTTCCAGATTGGGTCATAAAACGATAGTGTTTGAAACCAGTACAGGTAAAGATGTGTTGAAGGTAAAGCTGTTGAAGGTGATGTAAGAAACAGTGTTAACACCCCTTTCCTTTTTCACCCACCACAAAACTTGTGCCTTTGTCTGAACAAATCCAGTGGTGGTGATTTTTTTTAAGGATGATTTTAGGATGTAAGAAAGCTGCAGAGTTGTTTTACTTATGCTCTTTGTTAGTTCAAACACCCCATTTTATACTTTCATTTCATTCGCTGTTTGAAAATTATGCACTTTATGATGACAGTTGCTTTTGAAAATAGTGTTTGTTTCCACTGCAGGTATAGACAAGTCTGTAGTTACTTCTGAAACACTATATTTTGATGCTGTTCTGTTCTGATTTTTTTAAAATTTTGGTTATACTTCCCTGATGTGCTTGCTTGCTGTATGTGTGATTGTACATGGCTGTGTGAAAGTACATGAGAGCTGGAGTTTTATTTATGTGGCTATTTATTTGAATAAAAAAATCAACTCTTGAAATTTATTTCTGTGTTCAGATGTGTTTTTCTCCACGATTTGGGAGACATTTTGTTTTAATGTAATTTCACTTTTCTACTGAAGGTATTCATTTTAAACATACAGTTGCTTAAAATTAATCTGTGTTATTGAATAACTGATAGGAAAGGAATAGTTATATTTTACTCACCCCTCAAGCCATCAGGTTAGTTTTACAAACACAGTACTGGCAGATATATCTGATTTACGAGCATTACCAAGCTTGGAAGAGCCAGGATAAATTAAAAAAACTGTGTTCTTCTGAAAAAAGAAAGTCATACATACTTAGGATTGCTTGGGGGTGAGTAAAATATGCCATAATTAGAATTTTTGGGTGAAATTCCTTTAAGCATCCTCAAAACAAAATGCCTGTTTTTTCCTTAAAGACATTTGTCAAATATAGATTGTCATGATTATCCAAATGCATGATTGTTCACCTACAAATTAACAAAATGCTATATATACATGCATACAGTACTCAGCATTTGAAGTAGACCTAAACCTTTCATCAAAAC
Organism: Enteromius paludinosus; assembly: GCA_032361165.1. Taxonomy (NCBI): domain Eukaryota; kingdom Metazoa; phylum Chordata; class Actinopteri; order Cypriniformes; family Cyprinidae; genus Enteromius; species Enteromius paludinosus. Next base: position 4,160,482 of record JAUMHQ010000063.1, on the reverse strand, counting down.
TAAAACAATACTGTTCTATTACATTTTTTGATCCACTTCATATTGTTGACTGTAGTATGCGTAAATCCTGCAATGCAATGGAAAACAAGTATTTATTATTTAGTAAAATATTTCAAATAACAATATTATTAATATACAGAGGGTACAGAAAGTATTCAGACACCCTTAAACCTTTTCACTTTTTGTTATATTGCAGCCATTTGATAAAATCATTTAAGTTCAGTTCTTTCCTCATGAATGCACACACAGCACCCCATATTGACAGACAAACACAGAATTGTTGACAATTTTGCTAATTTATTAAAAAAGAAAAACTGAAATATCACATGGTCCTAAGTATTCAGATTAGTGCTGTCAAAAGATTAATCACGATTAATTGCATCCCAAATAAAAGTTTTTCTTTGCATAATATGTTTGTATGTGCTGTGTATATTTATTAAGTAGATATAAATACAAACACATGCATGTATATATTTAATGAAAATATGTTATGTTTATATATTAAATA
>JAUMHQ010000063.1:4080605-4094023 GCA_032361165.1 Enteromius paludinosus | reverse complement strand
GACACGACTAGAAATCAGTGTTAAGTTGTGTTTCCAACACAAATATTGGAGTGTGTTCAGCACATTTACGGAGGACTGATTCCTGAAGCTGACAGAGCAGTCTATGCTGGCTCAGTCAAATGTATTCTTGTAACTTCATGAAATTGCAGTTAAACCACTGATGTCAAGTGGCTATTTCAGTGATGTCCTTACTACATTTTTGGGCCTTGAACGTGGTAGTTCCCTTGCTGTCTACAGAGCATCATAAAACTATTGTATGCATAAACACAATTTTTACAAACCCATTGCAAATGTTTTAAGAAAATTATAATATTTTAAATGCAATTATCATATGCCAATATATTTTGAAAGTTTTGACGTAATGAATCCTTGTTTACTGAAGTGTTCATATTCTAGTTCCATAGGTTTCGTTATATTACAATTAACTGTTTTATTACAATGAACACACAATTAAGCGTCTGAAAATTTTGTTCACACTGTATTATTTAAGATTTTCTTTTGTATTTTTCTTTTTCTTTTAAAAGTGTTAGTTCACCCAAAAATGTAAAATTCTGTCATTAATTACTCACCCTCGTGTCGTTCCAAACCCAGACCTTCAGAACACAAATGAAGATATTGTTGATGATATCAGCTATCTGTCCCTCTATAGACAGCAACACAACTGAAATGATCCCAGATCCAGAAACATGGTAAAACAGTCCATGTGACATCAGTGCATCAACGTCTCTTTTGCGATGCTACAAGAATACTTTTTTCCACAAATAAAACAAAAATACATCATTTGCTCTTCTCCCGTGACTTACATTTTCTGCCATTTTAGAGTATCTTAGCACACTGCATACGCAAGTTTTACCGTATTTGACATAATCAGCCTTGTTTACATTTGGATGAAAGCCGCGCATGTGCGTATTCTGCGGCTGTTTATGCCTGGAAGAAAGCGTACACTTACACAGTAATGTTCTCTATAATGGCTGAAGACGTAAGTCAAAGGAGAAGAATGGTTGAGTATGTGATGTTATTTTTGTTTTCTTTGCGCAAAAAAAAACCTGAAGATGATGCAATGATGTCACATGGACTGTTTCACCGATATTTTTACCATGTTTCTGGATCTGGATTTCAGTTGTGTTGCTGTCTATGAAGGGACAGACGGCTCTCTGATATCATCAAAAATATCTTCATTTGAGATGAACGAAGGTCTTCTGGGTTTGGAACGATATGAGGCTGAGAAATTAATGTCGGAATTTTCATATTTGGGTGAACTAAAGCTTTAACACTTCAAAAGCAGCACCTAATGGCAAAGATTCATTCACTTAGAGCTGTTTAACACTGCTCGAAAGCTCATTTACAAAAGTCCATAAGTACTCTTTTGCTGTAAAGTCTTCTTTTCACAGGTGTACTTAAAAAAATCGAGTTTTCTATACAACCCATCACTCATTTATCACCAAAGGATTAGACAAACTCATAAACTTGTAAAATATTGTTTAGAAACACAAGATGATCGAATATAGTCTGTAAAAAATGCAAAAATATGTGACACTGCTTCAAAGCATTGCCATTATACAGCTTCAGTAATATATTACTGTCATACACAGGGGATTTTCTCAAAGTTATGTGTGTTATTTAGTGGTTTCATCCTCTGTTGGCTTGTCTAAAGGTACAGCCAAAGCCATTATGTAAGGATGATTTGTCCTCTGCTGCGCTCTGAAACAGCTCGGGGGCCAAACAGGAGAGAGACGCGTCTCTGCTGCTCGCCCAGACCCAGCTCACAGCACCACACATCTCGCGTGCACAACACATTCACACGCTCCCATTCATCCCTCTTATTCCCACATCTCCTCCGACAGCAGCTTGCAGTGCCGTTAATCATGTGTGATCTTTGGGGTGGGATCGAGAGTATGAGGGAAGATGTTTGATCAGACTCTCTCAGCCCAGAGCACAAGAGCCTGAAATGTACCACGTGAGAGAGATTAAAAGAGAGAGAGAAGCTACATCAGGACTGTGTCTCCGGCTGCACGTGGGCGTTTATGAGAGTCGGAGCGTTAACTTCTCGTTGCTTTTGCAGGCTCCATAGAGCCTTATTAAAATGCAGAGGAAAGTTCGTTAGCTGTAAATTACTGGAGAGGGAATGACAGTGAGAGCAGCAGCCTGGTGGACCCCAGCATCCGTCAGCTTTTGCTCTGGCTTTTTTTAAACATTTCGTTCAATCTCTTGGTCCAAACTTGCATTTCATTCCACCTGCTTGTCCCCACAGGTCTCTTTATACATTGTAATTTTGGGTCCAACTGTCGCGTAATTGAAGAGAACTCTATCTTGAGTACTAGCAGCAGGTGTTTACATGATCAAATTGAAGGCCAAATGAGATCTGCAGACTTTTTCACTGATTTTGAGAGGACATTTATTTAATTAAATGGATGTAAAGCATGGTAAAATGTGTTAAACTGAGCTGAAAAGTACTTCAAAATCTAAAGTTGAGATAAATGCATTTAAATATAAATGCTATATAAAGTGTATTAATCGCGATTAAACACATCGAAAATAAAAGTTGTATGTTTATGTATGTTTGTATAATAGATGTGTGTGTTCTGTGTATATTTATTATGTATATATTACGTATATATAAATACACACAGATACAGTATGTATTTTGAAAATATTTATATACATATTCATATATATTTTTATTATAAATAAATATATTTCATACATGAACAAAATATTTTTCTGAAATATACATGCATGTGTGTGTTTTCAGTTATGCATAATAAATATGCACAGTATTATGTAAACAAAAACTATTATTTTGAAAGTGATTAACCACAATTCACTGTTTGACATCACTAGTACAAAGCCATTACATTCATTTCAAAAAGTATTTTTTATTTTCACAGTACGTACTGTTTTTAAAAGTACTGTTTGCCGAAGTGTGCTTGTTTTCACAGGGGAGTGCTATGCTTTTTCAATAAATCACACACAGATACCGTTCCATGTCCAAAGCACAAATAGTGCAAGAGAAGTTCCACATAATTGTAATACTGTGGGTGTAGAGTTTAGATGTCATCTCTAAGCCAATGCATGAGCAATAGTAATAGTAATGGTTGTCTTGGATTTGTACATAGCGGCACATGTCATATCCTTTTTGTCTTATTCACAGTTTCAAGGACAGCATGGAAAAATCATCCTATTCTGACTGGCTGATTAATAACAGCATTGCAGAGCTGGTCGCCTCCACTGGGCTTCCTGTGAATATCAGCGATGCCTACCAAGACCCACGCTTCGATGCTGAAGTAAGAAGTAAACTAAACAGTAATAAATAAATGAATACAATTGACAAAAAGACAGATTAGTTCAGTACACATAAAGGCAAACATTTTTATGCATGTGAGTTTTGTTGGTAACCTAACCCATGATCTTGTTTAAGTGGTCATATGATGCAATTTCAATTTTTATTTCTCTTTGGAGTGTAAGTATGTTAGTGTATAGATCAGTTCTCTGAAGATAAGTGTATAGATAGGTTTCCTGGAGATTCAAAGATTAAAGTAAAAAAAAAAGTTATTAAAGTTATGACTTGTCCACACTGGGGTTGGGCGATGTCGACCAATTTGTAACTAAAACACCAAGCCCCACCCCACGACTGACAAAAATGACAAAAACAGTGTTCGCGCGAGCAGGTGAGAGAAGATCGAGCGCAGGGATGATCGCGTGCGTTGTTTTGAAATGAGCTCGCGGGCCCCGTTTCTTCACATGTACATCTGTTTTCCTCTCACGGAAATGATTTACCGCGCTCGCCAGCATCAGTGGGGAGCTCTCTTATTAAAGGCATAGATTTGGCGCCAATCCCGCCATAGATTAAGTGTGTTTTTTGCGAGCTGCTTGCTGCTGCTGCGGCCGGGCGGAGGATCGCTATTCCAGCTCAGCATCGTGATGTCTATCGGCCATTGGCGATGGATGATGGCATCGTCTACCGACCCAACCCTAGTCTGAACTTGGATACCCGAGAGGCGTTTCAAAGATGGTCGAGTGGCCGAGTGACATGACTTGTCTTAAAGAGACTTTGACTTTGAACAAATCGACCATTTTCAGGAGGCGGGGCTTAGAGGAGAAACATAAATCTACAGTATGTGGAAAATAATGGGTTTTTTGCACCTTGAACCACATAAACACATTGTGTTACACCAAATACCCAAAATAATGTGTTTTTTTTTGTGACATCATATGACCCCTTTAATGCCATGCTCTACAGCAGGAAATGTGCTCAATTTCAAAATCAGACAGCTAGCAGGTATTCATAAAATGTATTGTTTGGGTGTTGATTTTCTCTTACTGGTCCTTTACACTTAGACTTATTTCACACTGCAGGCTGAAGTGGCCCTAATCCCGCTTTTTCTGGCCAAATATGACATATCTGATTATTTTATCACAGTCTGATCAGGCCCAGGCCACTTTCATATGTGGTCCTAAATCGGATGCATAGCCAACGTTTTACAATACGACTTCATTCTGAACAGCTGTGTTACATTTCATGCTGTTTTTACGACACTGAAATTCAACAGGCGTCACAATTCTGCACTGGAGGAATAATATTCTTCTTCTTATCACTTCGTAATTTAGGCTCTAATTTCACATTAACTTAAAAATCGCTAAACACAAACAGCATCCATTGTTATTTCTGCAAACAGTGCGCTGTGTCTGACATCACATCTTCTTCTGCGCATGCGGGTCACTTCAGGGCTTTATATGGTTCACACATGAGATTTAAATGACAATGTGAACAACAGCGCAAAAAATTTCATTTCAGCTAAATACCCGATCTGAGCATTAAAACCTGCAATCCGAACAAAGCCTTAGACTTGAATTAACATAACAATCTTAACCAGAATTTTAACAATCAAAGGGCTAGTCTTAGTTTTACACTATATATTGTTGAAGTAATATACATTATAATTGTATTCTGTGGTAATAGACAGCCTGTTGCAGATGCTACAGAAAGAGTTGCATTTAACCCAGAATCTTTCTTTAAAGAGCATGATTAAAGATAAGAGAGACTTCTGCTCTGCTTAAAACCTTGGACCTCTGTCGGCTCGTGTGCGTCTTCAAAATGCCAGCAGCACAAGATTATATAACAGCGTGTCTTCAGATGATCTCATGTTTTTGCTCAGTTCTCCTCACTTATAGTCAGATCATTCATTTTTTAAATGGTGACAAGTGTTTGTTTGTAATGTCTTCAGGCAGATCAGTTCTCTGGCTTCCATATTAGATCTGTCCTATGTGTCCCTATCTGGAACAGTAACCACCAAATCATAGGTAAGTTATACAGTTAAGCTCTGTTGTTTCACCACATGTAGTATGTACTGCTGCTGTGTGTCGGAGTTCAGTGAGGTGTGTGAGAGAATGGAAGACAAAAATGTTTATATAGGATAATGTCTGCTTAAATGTATATCTGTGTGTCACATACTGTAAGCATGTGTGTATGTGCTGCTGCTGCACAAGTGTGGTGTGTGTGTGTGTGTGTGGGAGGACTCTGTCAGGGACCGAAAGTCATTATGAGCACAAACAGCCAGTAGATGCAGAAGTCAAGGATGTCTTCATTCAAAAGATTTCTCTCTCCCTTTCTCACTCTCTTTCTTCATCATCTTTAAAATAATGCATAGAGCCAGCAGTATGAGGAGAGAAAAGATTTATAGCAGAAACCTGACATATGTACCTCACAGTCCATAAATGAAAGATTTTATATCCCCATAAGTACTGTAGCTTTTTAAGTCCTTGGGTATGTTTGGAATCCGAGATGCCCAGGTGCATACTACTGTATAAGCATGTACACTACACCGCCATAAAAATAAATTAATAAATAAAGTATTTTTTCTTAATTGCTTCATATAGCGAAAAATATTTTCTTATAATAAAATACTATAAAAATTATGGTCACAATTTAGCTTGAGGGCTATTAAAGGAATAAAATAATATTTAGTAATGCATTTGTTAAGTTTATGTTCAAATTTGATCTAAAATAAGGTCATGTAGAATAAGGCATTAATATGTTCATTAATACGAATACGAAAAGCATTGTATAAAATGATATTTCATGCTTTATTATTCTTCTTTCTAAATAACCATTTTAATGATGAAAGATGATAACTGGGCACCTCTCACTGTATCATGCAGCATGTAATGAGGTCATGTGACAACACTGTATCATGCTTCGGTTTAGGATTACATAAAAATATGCTTTTTCTCAGTCATGCACATAGCAGTGGGCTTTCAGCCGAACAGGCTCCTTCAAGTGATAAAAATGTTGTAATTATAAGTAGTGTTATGGTGAGCCGCATATATATGCATGTACAAGCTGTCCAAAGCAAGCACCACATTTCTGATTGACTGTAATGAGATGGTGAGGATGGGGGGGAGGTGTTAGGTGTGTGAACGTGGGGAGGGTTTGCACTTAAAGGAACAATCATTCTAATTACATACTAAAACACAGCACACTGTTTAATTAGCCATATAGAAAGAGAGAGAGTGAGAGATTGGGGGTGGGGCGAGGGAGAGATTCTTGACTCCTGAATCCTTCATCAATGGACGCAGTGCATTGCTATGCTTTAAAGGACCTGATGTGGATCATGAAACACAACATGCAAAGTTTTCATATATATGTGTGTGTGTGTGTGTGTTGCAGGTGTGGCTCAAGTCTTGAATAGATTAGATGGAAAACCATTTGATGATGCAGATCAGAGGCTGTTTGAGGTATGCTATCTGTGAGATCTCTTTAGGAGTGCTTTTGCAACTTGAAAGGGGTCCATGAATATGCATATACACACACACGCTATCTTCAAAATTATTTCATTGCAAGGGTCTCAGAGTGATTTGAGAGAATTATGACTTATAATTATAAATTTTTAATTCAAAGTATTAAATGGATGCCACCCTATTGGGACAAACCCTACCTACCCTTACCCTGCACCAAACATTATTTTCAACTTTTTGATTATTTAATTCATTTGAAAAATACAATTTCTGAATGAAATTAAGGTTTTTTGCAGTACATTGAAGTATACATTGTTTGGGAGTCTGATAGGTGATCTGATGAACACCAGAAGAACATTACATACCTGATTGTAAATTTACCAGTGATTAGGAGAGATTATATGGTGCTGTTTTTCAGGGGTCGGGCTACTTGCTTCCCCTGAAGGGAAATCTTAATGCTTGCAGCATACAGTACCAAGACCTTTTAGACAATGCAATGCTTCCAAGCTGTGGAATCAGCTTAAGGAAGAGCCTTTTCTATTCCAGCATTTACAAAACAACGTCCATAAAGACAGCACTGTATGAGATTGGCATGGAAGAAATTGTCTCTTCTGTTCAGAGTAGGGATGCACGATATTATCGGACTGATATCGGAATCGGCCGATATGGGCTTTAAATTAAAAAATATATTTTTTTTTTAAATAAAGCACTATTTGAAGTAGGTTGTGATTTAAAGGTCAGAAGCTATAGCTTCCTGTTACGGCCAATCAACATTTTAAGGCTCGCTTAAATAAAGAAAAAGAAAATCAAGCAGCTGATGTGTTTTTCAAGATGCCTCCATTTATTATTAAAACAAAATTCACATCAGATTATGCAACAATACACATAGAATAATTATGAGTATACGCTAACAAATGACAACCAAAAAAAAAGATACAAATAAATATCAGTTCACAGGAGAGCTAAGAAAGCCGACTCCTTACTATACGTGTTCTCAGGTTAAGGTTCTTACCTGACTACCGAAAAATAAAAACAGGTGAGTCTTCTGGTCACCTGCTTCCATCACACATGAAAACGTGGACTAAACAAAAATAACAACAACAAAAGAAAATGGTCTCAAAGAGGCGAAAAGAGACGCTGCAAAAACAATGGAAGCGGAGAAACTAAGAAAAAGAGAGAGAGAACGCCACTGTTGCCTCGTGTCCCTGACCTACAGTTCAGTCCCGGAGGGCGTTGTCAAAGTCAGTTTGGTCACGGAGGGCGCAATTTCTGTCTAGAAGGGCGCTAACACAGCCTGTTCAGTCTCTGAGGGCACGTTCATTGTCTGTTTGGTTCCCGAGGGCACAATGTTTGTCTGTTCGGCCCAGGAGGGCTAGGTTGCTCTCTGGCCGATCCAGGAGGGCATCGTCGCTGATTGGTCAGCCCCGGAGGGTATTACAGTCTCTGCTCCACCCTGGAGGGTACTCGAACTGTCTGGTCGGCCCTGGAGGGCATGGTTGCGGTCTGGCCGATCCAGGAGGGCATCGTCGCTGATTGGTCAGCCTCGGAGGGTATTACAGTCGTCTGCTCCGCCCTGGAGGGTACTCGAACTGTCTGGTCGGCCCTGGAGGGCATGGTCGTGGTCTGGTTGGCTCCGGAGGGCATCCCTGCCATCTGCACCCCTGGAGGGCACTATAACTGTCTAGTCGGCCCTGGAGGGCGTTCCCGCCGTCTGGTGTACCCAAGTGGGCACTCCCGCTGCCTGCTCCACTCTGGAGGGTGTCTCCTACATCTGCTCTGCCCCGTTGGGCTTCTCCGGCATATGACCTGCCCTGAAGGGTTTCTCCACCACCTGCTCTGCCCTGAAGGGCTTCTCCCCCGTCTGCCCCACCCAGGTGGGCGTCTCCGCCATCTGCTCCACCCTGGTGGGCTTCTCCGCCATCTGCACCGCCTTGGAGGGCGTCTCCGTCATCTACTCCGCCCAGGTGGACTTGTCTGCCCCGCCCTGGTGGGTGTTCCTGGCAGCTCCTAAGTTTGGGACGTCTGGAAACCGCCCCTTTGAGGGGGGGCTATGTAACAATCAGCTGGATGTGCCAGCCCAGCTCTGGATGGCACTCTGGATGGCTTTCTGGCTAACTTTCCATGCTTTATGTTTGTTTTCATGCCTGGACTTTCTTATCTATGAACTCATGTCTCCACCCCCTTGTATGTTGCCATAGTTGTTGATTCTATCTCCACCCACTGACCTAATTCTTGTGTGCATTTAATTTCCGGTTGTCTGTGTGTGAATTCGTTCATCAGTGTAGGATGTACCTGTGTTTTTCCCCGTTGTCAAGCCATTCGTGTCTCTCTGTGTTTCGTTGTTTACCGTTGCCGACCCACATTGGATTATTCTCTTGTCTCTGCCTCTGATGTTCCTGCTTGCCGTTGTTTGACTCTGCTCTTTTCGATGCTGTGTTTACTCTGTATGTCATAATAAATGCCAGCAAATGGATCTGCACGTTTCCCCGCGTCTAACTCGTGACACTTTCATACATTGATACACTTTTATTATGTACATTTAGAACTTGTTGTGCTTTGATGAATGTAGCATTAAAATAAAATGGAAAAAAGTTCAATTAACAACCCATAACATTATAATACATTAACATTGATGCAAATGACATAACAATTGATGTTTCAAAAAAAATCTACATTTATTTGTATTTATTAAATTAACTAAATTGTATTTATAAAATGTATTAAATCAATATTTTCATGTTGGTACAAGAGTGCATAATGTGCCATTATGTTCTAATTTACCCTAAAAAGAATGAACCGAGAGCATCTTGGGAACCTTGAACAAATTAATGTTGTAATATTTTGATGTTGAATTTTTTTTTCTTTTAAGTTTATTCTTCCTCTCATTCCAATTCAAATTCAATGACAAAATCTTACTTATTCAAATGTACAATACCATATTTTAAGAGTTTGCGCTTCCTCATAATCAAGAAGGATAAAGATTAGCATATTTGGCGTGCTCTCCAGGAGGAAGGCCGGGAGGACGGCGGACACCGAACCCTAGAGGCTTGAACCTTAGCTAGGGCTAGAGCTCGGCGTCCGGCTCGGTCCTTGCATGCCCCCCGGAGGAAGGTGCGAGGGCAGCTAAATGGCGGAGAAGGGGTGGAGGAGGGATGCACAAAAGGCGAGCTGCGGATGGAAAGAGGACGGGGCTATATATAGTGGGTAGAAGGGGTTTTGATTGGACAGGAGTAATGAGGAGGTTGATTAGGTAATGCGGTGGCATCCGTGATTAATCGACCATGCTCCTCTCGAAATTAGTTTATTTGCAAAAACTTCATTAATGATTATCATGTTATGTTTGCAGTATACAGCAACATCTGTCATGTCCTCACCAAGCCCAAGTGTTCTGAAGCGGGATGAATTTGACACCGTCCATTTCTCAGAAGAAACACAGCAGCACTTTCATGACAGCAACACATTAAAACCCGGACAGTGTCCATCAGACGTATCAGACTCAGGTGACGATGCTTCCTCTAACAGGAGAGAAAGCAGATCAAGTCAGGTTGTATATGCCTCTCTGCATCACCTCGCACCAACACCATTATCAGCTACCACATCTCGTGAGACACAGGAGGAGTTTTCAGAGTATGCATCTATCCGTGTCCGGGTTTCCTGATTTTCTGTCTGCATAACCAAAAACAGTTTCAAGTCTCCAAATTGAAATAGTGAGGCGGTTTTGTGCAACCGTACAGGATGCAGGAGATGTACAGTTTGCAAGTCTTCACACAGCACAGTACGAATCACATGGTTTACTTTCTTTCTTTATTACATCACGGAAAATCATGATGAACTGCTGTGTGTTTAGAGGTTTCTTTTAAGTGAAACTCACACCACTAATCACACATGTCTTATGCAACACACGCATATCCTGGAGACTAGTTTATGCACTAAAAGTGAAAAATGTATGTTTCCAAGACTGGTGGTAGATTTTTACAGTGCAATTGATGTTATAGCCAATTTAGCTATTGCTAGAACAGACCCTGAGAAAGTTAACTTGCGCAAAATTTTATTTAATCGTTATTTAAATTTGGTGGAAAAATGCAAATCTTGTTTCTCAAAGTACAAAAGTGTTTTATTAAGTATTTAAATCTATACTGTGGTTTATATCTATTATATTAAATCTGTTTTAATGTTTTTGTTGGTTTTATGGATTAACTGTTAATCACTGGTGCAGGGAGTTAAATATAGGGCCAAATATCATAGGATTTATACACTTAAGGTTGAGAAATTTTTTTTTCTGAGGAATCTGTTGACAATTTTACGTGCTACATCTCACATTTGTATACAGAGTTTGAAGCTCTCCCTTAAAACAGGGGCGCAGTGGGACTGTAAGAGCTTGTTGATCTTTTTTTTTTCAAATGCGGTTTTGATCATGAGTAACTATTTGAAGCACCAACATATGGGTGCAAATAAATGTTTTTGGTGTATTGGTGTATTGCTTATGTGTGGGTTTGTTGATGTGTATGTTGTGATGTTTTATATTATATGCCATTTTGTTTATCGATGTTGATGCTACAGAAATTGAACTGTAAAGGGACAACAAAGAGTCTGCCTACTAATAAAACGACAAAGTTAATAGTTACAACAATGACAGCTATGTTCATTACACAATAATTGACTTTAGTTGTGTTTTGGGTAGTTTTCAGTTTAGGAAGTTATGAGCCATGCACAAGTATTTTAGAGCATATTTTAAAACAGTCAGTGTAACTTGGGAAAGGAATCAATTAAATAAGTGTGTGTGTGATAGGAGTTCATCTGTGGGTGCAGGTTATGGTTTTATGTCTGTAAAGAAGGGTTGTTGGGCTCTTGTGAGTGACATTGATTGTGCTCCTCCATCTCACCACAGTGAAAGAGAAACAACTCTCAATTTTCTTTTAATCCAATCCAGAAGTAAACAAATTAATGTGAAAGTATTTGTCTCATTTAACTGGATGTCCTGCTTTTGTTGCGCCCTAAGAACAATCTAACAATGTCAACTTGACAGAACACCTAAAACCATTGACACAATCTAATTTTTACCTGTAGACTTATCTTAACTTTTTAATGTCAGTTACATAAAAATGTAAAATAATTTAGACTGATTGGCTAACTGTTAGTCAGAAAGTGTTATTATAGTGGCTGTGTTTAGGCAGCTGGCTCCAGGAGATGGAGCTGTTACTTTAAATTTTGCTTAAGTCTACTTTGCAACATTTTGGGATCATACTGAAGGTTTACAGAAAACTTTCATTATTTAACAAAACTGTGTTCACACCATATATGACTAAAATGTGCATAGAGGTTGATTGTATCTTTAAATAATTAACATTATTTACACTGTGAAATTATTTAAAATCAGTCTTACATATAATATCAGGCCTACTTACAGCTATGCATATGCTTAGGAATAACGTTAAGCTGTAGGTACTAATATGTACTTTTAAGTTATCAATATCCACCCTTTAGGTACAATGGTGTGTCTTTTGAAAAAATAAATTGTATATAAACTTTCTAAATAATAAATTAATGTAAGTGGAAATATAGAAAGAAATACTGTGAAATGCAGTTTGTGCTTCTGTATCTCCTCACAAGGACACCTTAAAATAAAGGTAATAAATAAATTGTGACCAAAATGATAATAATAATAATAATTATTATTAAATAAATCAGTTTAATAAATACATGTGTAATGTACACATAAAGCCCTGGAATCTATACAGCAGTGTGGCAAAGGCCTATAGCTGGGTTACACTGCCAGTCACATTTAGAGAGAAAAAGTTTGCAGAAAGTGTGCATGTCATGTTAGAATTAAATTATCAGAGTTATTAATATGTTTAAAGAACATTCAATCAAAAACTGTAATAGTGTGATTTTGTTTTTTAATTTAAAATAACTGCTTTTTATTTTATTATATTTTAAAAATTAGGGGAAAAAAAGGAAAAGATTTAAATAATGTCCAAAATCATGTGAAGCTCTCTACATGTGCAGAAACACACACTGAGGGCATGTTACGTACATAAAGGAAATAGAAACCACAACTATTAGACTGAAGAGCACAGTGTTCATCATGTCATTTGGATGGTGACTGCAATAATTAGACTGGATTGATTAATATTTTGAGAACATCTATTGTGTCCCAGCCAGGCTTGTATTTAAGATGAATTGTCTGTATTTGAGGAAGGTGACTCTATTGCTAGTTTTCCTCCTGCATGCGAGCGGCACTGATGCAGAAGGTGAGTTTAACAGCATGTATCGTGTCCGAGAGAAAATCAACTATTGACGCTGTGATTTTCCTTGATTAGTTCTAGTGTAATCAACTGAGTTTGATTTTATTCGATTCTATTCAATTTGATTTTAGGAAAACTTAAAAATAAACTGTTATGGGACTAACGGATTATTATTATTATTTTCATTCATGAAATCATCACTGTTTACGGTTTATCGTCATGTTCACATTTACTGCAATGTTTTGTATTTTAGATCATGCCGTCAAATGTCCTCTCTTGAAAGTTCAGAGAGGGACTATGCATCAAGTGTTCATAGACAAGACTTTAAGGATCTCCTGCGATCTGACGCACTGTGATACATTCAACAAGACATTCAATGTGACATGGACTAAAGTAAACGTAGACAAATGGATTCCAGTATCTGAAGCAGATCAAATG
>JAUMHQ010000063.1:4068550-4079325 GCA_032361165.1 Enteromius paludinosus | reverse complement strand
GCATAGCCATCATATAAATGTTTCTGTCTCAGGTAAAGATTGTTTTATTTTTATGTCAACAAATAAGATAATGTAAGACTGAAGCTATCAGAACGAGATATGGTAAACTTCAAAGTGATTTTAAATCCTTCTAAAGCTGTTTTTGAACATATACAGATAACATCCTGGAAGGTGAAAGTAAGAGTTTTTCAATATAATCAAACACTGACATGCATGTTCTCCTTAAACATTTCATATGATTCAGTTATGGTTGTAGTTCCAGCTCAATTTTATCTTTTCTTAGTGATAACAGAAAAAGAAAACACAGACAGCAGCACTGTTTCATATCCATGGTGGCTGCCGTATTTCCTCATCTGTTCGGGAGCACTGATTGTGGCTTTCACAGTAATGATCTTAATCCTGGGTATTAATGCATGTAAAAGTAAGCATTGTGTCATTTTCCATTAAGATGCTTACATCTTGGCATGATCCTGACTTGTCTATTTAATTATGATTATTACAGTAGATTCAAGAGGAAAGAACACACAGAGAGTGCAGGTTCAGGTATGTTTTTAACTCATATTAACAGTTGGTGTGCCATTCCCATCCCCAAGATTTTTAACATCATAGCTCAGAAATTACTCACAGATTAGATACGATCAAATTAATCTTATGTAGATTCAAACTTGCATTAAATATACTAAAATATTTATTTATTTATTGGTTATTTATTGGTAGAAAAGTCAAAAACTAAAAAAATACTCTTTGTGACTTTGCCCAGTCGGCAGACAGAGTTAGCAGAAAACACAGAAATATATTACCTCTGATTAGCCTCAAAATATGGCTCCTGCCTCATCTTCTACCTGCTTCAGAGTCGACTCATATCTACATTTCCAGCAGAATATATAACTAACCCCAATGATAAAGCTAAACAATATAATGGTTTAACAGTTTTTGTGTTGATTGTATACAGTATATATTTATTCAAAATTACAGTTAACTAAATTCCTGTCATTTTGATTCAAATTCCAGCTCATAAATTGTCCTAAAAATCCTAATTTTTGAACTTTTCCCAAGCATGCCTGTTACACTAACAGTTGTCGTCTTGTGATTATAGTATACAGATCTCCTGAAGAGTGATGAATATGTCTGTGTGGAGTACTCAGAAGTAACACGCTATCATGACCACACATCCAGCTGAACATTAGCACCTGAACGCTCTGCAGCGCATGTGTTAGATGCTGCTCATGTTTCTTTATCCTGCATGAGAGATGATTGCGGTTGTGTATGCCTCTCTGCATCGCTTCACACAAACACCTATGTCCCAATCGACCTGAAGCTTTGTGCTATTTCGCAACTATATATACTTTTGCTATCCACTGATTTTCCATATTGCTTAGAGCTTGATCACATTTATCACGCGTTTAGACAAACGAAAACACATTTAAAAAATATGATGAAAAATATGAAATAAAATTAAGTAACTTACTCTGTGTCATATATGATTTTAATGAAAACACCACATCATTTGTGATTGCAAAGCTATAGCCAATATTTAATATTTAAATAAATTTAAAAGACTTTTAACATGGCTCATTTTTTATTTTTTATTTTTTTGCAGATTAGATCTGATTAAATAAATAATATCTTATGCACATTAAGACTTACATTAATAAAAATACTTATATATTAGTAACAGCCAGGCTTTTCAAGTTTTTCTAAATTTATCTTGTCATGGTTTAGATATCAAAGTTGAAATACATTACTACTACACAACTGTTGCCCACATTTCCGGTCTGGCCTGAGTTTAGCAGAAAATCATGTAACACATTATGGACACAGACCATGATTTTTAGCTTCAGATATGATTATATCCTGTTTGATATTTAGCAAATACTATTTTCATTTGTCATCTATTTCATAACAAAGAAGCTTATGGTTTCTTTGTGAGTCTGTTGTGTTTGGAAGTCTCTGTTATTTAGTGAAACCCTTTACAAATGCTGGCAAGTGTACACTTGTTATACTGGACGAGGCCAGCAGAGTCACAAGGCCAAAACAAATGCATAGCAAATAAGTGTTAAATGAAGCTAAACAGAATATGGGCTGATAGTCACAGAGCCACACACAATCTTAGCCTCTCTCTGTTATCTAATGAACAAACTGCTGACTGTTTTAAACTGAATAAGGCTGTTGTATGAGCCGTCTGACAGGAGATCAGGTTTAGATCTATTCATCAGGAATTCTTCAGAGAAAAAAAAGAATTTGATTTGGCAAGATCACAAGAGCTGAAACACATTTTTTTTCCTGGAACGCAGATACAAAAATGTTCTTGTCAGTGTTATTGTCAGAATGCATGAAGCACTGTGAGAAACAACAGAATACAACATTTCCATACATTACAGTAGGAAAACAACTTTATTTCATATTTTACTTAATTAACTATTTAATTCAAGTGCTCACAATCCTCACAATGAATCATTTAACATACAAGATATAAAAACAAAAACTTGTTATCATTACACTGGATTGCACATTAATAGAAAGATCAAAGCAACATGATGGAAAGCAGCTGATCCACAGTATCTATCAGCCTTTTAATCCCACACCAGACTGCAGATAATGCATTTCCACTGATGTAGTGAACGCTTTGACAAGCTGCTTTTCCCACCATTGAAGACAGAAGAACTTAAACTGAATTGATCTAGTTAGTCTCTTTATCTCTAGTTCAGCCTGCCTAAACATTAAACATTAAAAATGAATGCGATAAAAGATATTTAATGATTTCCTAAAAGGATCCAAACACTAAAGTAAAAAAAACAACTGTGTAGTGCTCAATCTACCTCGCTGGACTTCCATCCACCTTAAAAATAAAGGGTCAGAGCAAAAGCAAGATTTAAACCATAAAGGAATATATTTGTTTATGATATAAGTATAACAAATCTATGGACGTTTCTGCCACTTAAAAAATGAAAAAAGGTTATTGCGACTAATTTGTCTCACAATTCTGACTTTTTTTTTCTCAGAATTGCGTGATACAAACTTGCAATTGCAAGTAATGAAGTCAGAATTGTGAGATATAAAGTTGCAAAAACATGGGGGGAAAAGTCAGAATTGTAATTACAGTATATCTCAGAATTCTGACTTATTAAGAATTAATACTCCTGACTCCTAATTAATCATTAATTAATTATTGATAATAACTGTGTTTAAATTCGCAATTTTGAATTTTGAAGATATAAACCCACAATTGACAGTTATAAAGTCCAATTTTAAGTGGAAAAAATACTGATATATTCTCAGAATCGCAATTCTGAATTTATATTTCACAATTTTGACTTAATATCTTGCTATTCTGACTTTATATCTCACAATTGCAACTTTATATCTTGCCATTCGGACTTTATATCTCACAGTTCTGACTTTATAACTCATAATTGCAACTTTATATCTTGCAATTCTGACAAAAATAATTAAAAAAGAATTGTAAGATAAAATGTCGCAATAACCTAGATTTTATTCACAATGAATATTAAATAATGTTTTCCTACACTAGCTCCTAAGAGTTCAAGAAGTTAAGACGTTTTGTTGTCCTTTTACTTTAAGGGCTTCAAATGGGTATTAAAACAAGTCCTTAAACTCCCCTCTGTACTGAGATAAAAATGCATTCTGCAACCTTCATATTAATGATGGATTTACAAATTCTTTCTTCTTTCTTCGTGTAAACACGTGTCACTGGTTTGTTTGGCAGGGAACACTATGGCAGTAGATTTTCATCTTCAGCATATCCGTACTGTAAAGAGAACTGAAGCTAGTCATCTGCCTCAGTCAAAATGATTTATTCTGCGAAAACAAGGAAACTTGAATGATTTCTCAAATCAGATCGGAATATGTGTTGAAGGAAGTACAGGTCATCACACCTCAGCAAAAATAGGTCACAGGAAGAGGCTTAGACGCCTACATTTAACTGTCTGTCTCTCTCTCTGCTCGGCCTCTTCTTGGTACCTGATGCTCTTCAGGCTCTGCTCATGTAGAACAACACAAACATATGCAAAAAACATGATTCATTTACTGCAAATCTTGCACTGATATAACACCTCGTCTGTGGTAATGTATTGAGTGGCTTTAAGACATTAACATTTTCTTCTAAATAAGCATTTTGGTTTTAAAATGACAACATGATCTTTTGTATTTTAGCTGCAGTGCATTATGAAAGTCATATAAAAAGAAAACATATCACAGCAAAAGCTAGATTCTCATGAATGTATGCCAGGGTAAATTTGACCAGTTTATGACACCATTATTTTATTTTATTTTTTTGTAACAGGTCACTTAAGAACAGTGAGGCTGCTTATTTCCTAGCAATAGTTCACCCAAAATGAAAATTCTGTCATCATTTACTCACCCTCAAGTAGTTACAAACCTGTCTGAATTTCTTTGTTCTGCTAAATACAAAGGAAGATATTTTGAAGAAAGTTTGTAAACGAGATGTTTTGGGTCACCGTTGGCTTCCATAGTATTTTTTCCTGCTATGGTGACCCAATAGCTTCACTTGAGGGTGAGTAAATGATG
The DNA here is from genome assembly GCA_032361165.1 of Enteromius paludinosus. Taxonomy (NCBI): domain Eukaryota; kingdom Metazoa; phylum Chordata; class Actinopteri; order Cypriniformes; family Cyprinidae; genus Enteromius; species Enteromius paludinosus. The sequence continues at coordinate 4,074,777 of JAUMHQ010000063.1, read as the reverse complement.
ACAGAGTTAAAATTTTTTGGGTGAATTATTACTTTATTATTGTTTCAGTTCGGATTGCATTCTAAATACTCACCATCCTTACGCAAGACACACTTCCACAAACAGAAACAGAGGCAGAGGACGAGAAGAAATGCTACAGTAGTCACAGAGATCAGGATAGCGAGCGCAGTGCCAACTGGTAAAGGAAACAGAGAAAACCATTGATTGGAACACTAATACGTTAGCTTTTTTTTTTCTTGAGGTTATATGATGGTATTGGGGTCATATAAATAAATGAATCATATTTGTACCATGCTTGCATCATTTTTTATTGACATTTATTGGCCACCACAGAATTTTTCTTTATTTTGTTCTCATTTCTGTAATTTTAGTCAAGTTAAACTTAAGTTAAGAAATTAAATTTTGCTTTATTTTATGTTTTTTTATTATTATTATTATTATTATTATTATTTTAGTTAATGCGTTTTTATTTTTATGGTTTTAGATTTAGTTTCAGGTAACTATAAAAATCCTGGTCCCAAACTTAACCTTAAATATGTAAAAAGACTTTTGATGGGTTGTAAAAATTACAAAATATAAATATAAACAAAATAATTTATCAACAGAATTCTAAACAAGACACTGCATTATGCATAATTTCCAAAAAGTATTAAAATATTATTTTCTAGTTTTGTGTTCTTAAGAAACAAGAATAAGAGTACATGCTAACTATGCCATTAGCCTTAGCAAAACCAAGTTTGCCAATCAATTCGAAAAAAACACTGAGGATTTGGCAATTCCTCTAGATTCAAATAGAGGGCAAATTAAGCAAGGTACATATGTGCAAGTAAACCAAAACCATGAAATGCATTTAAACTGCTTTGATAATGCTGCATGCTATGACAGGCTTTTATCAGGCCGCACAGCCCTTTGTGATCACAATCTCTCTGCTCGCTTTCCATGCTTTACAAAAACTATAGTTCATGGCTTTAAAGATTCATTTTCCTGAGCATTGGTTTGCATTCTGTGAGAAAATTTGCAGAAGAACATGAAGTGAGGGCCAGGAAAAACAATGAATAATGAGCCCAAAATCCTGACATACCAGAGCTCCATGTAATGCTGTAACTCACAGTTCATTCATAGCACTGAAAGTACAACCATATCAATCAATCAATCACTTTTAACAATACAGATCGTAGCAAAGCACTGAACATTATCAAATAGAAAAATAGATTGATGGACAAATTTGTATGACCTCACTTGTATGATTTTGTATGATTTGTCTAAAACCCCAGTGACAGGTAGGTTTAGAGGTAGGGTTAGGTTCGGGTCATTCGTGCAAATTCATAGGAATTGGTGAAAATACATTTGATTTAGAAAAAAAAAATGGATTAGCCACCTCATAAAATATGTACAAAATGGTCATGAGACTGTATAAGTGAGTACAGAAGCGAGCTGAGAATTGAGTATGAAGTCTTACATACAGTAGCCATTTCAACCGCTAGCTGTCAATCTTAGTCTGTACCTTTTTTTTCACAATGCACTTGTTTACCTTAAACCAATCAAGGAAAAGGTTACATTACAGTATTTTATTCAATTTAAACCGCAAAGAGCATAATAAAATTCACACTTACTTTTAGTGTTCATGGAAACAGCAATGGCAGTCTCCAGTCCTTTATGATGAACGAGACATTTGACAGAGACATCCTTCAGGAGTCCAGCCTGGATGGTCAAGGTGCTGATGACAAGAGTCGTCCCGTCACTCTGCTGGATAGAGGTGGTCACAGGTGGACCAATGGTCCGGTTATTGCCCTCCACGTTCCACACAATTTCAGCCTGTGGCCGGGCCACGGCAGTGCAGTTAGCCTCGATCACTCCCGGAGATGTGGTCTTGTAGCTTACTTGAGGTTTGGGCAGGACTGTAAATGATACAGTATATAGGTTGTTAGGGCGTTTTTGAAACATTTGAAATAATCAGAAAATATGAATGTCCGTCATTGGAGGCAGATGATTTGACTGTCATAAACAATAATTAGAAATTGTTTCAGTTGCTATTCTTGCTATTATTTGCTATTCTTAATGCTGCTTTGTGTGTTTTAGAATGGCAAAAAGTTTTAAAGTTACATTTTTAGGCTTGTCTGCCTCAACAGTCTAAAAGCAATCATTGAAGTGTTATTTATGGGCAATGCAAGGTTCATATTTTGTCCCAAACAACATGCAAGGTCAAACAGTGATTGGTCGATTTCATTGAAAGCAGTGTTTGTGAGCTTTTATTGCTCCAAAAACGGCACCTAGTGGCAAAGAATGAGTTTGCATTTTCATTCAGACCATTGCAAAAATCAAGTGGGTGGGCAATGTCGATGTTAACATGAAATGGCTTGGGACTCTTTTAAAATGACTCCTTCAAATTATTATTCAATTAGTCTTTCTTTTTAGCAACAAAACAATAGCAACAATAACTTTACACAAGCCAGGGTGGAGCTGACGGCGGAGAAGTCCACTTGGGTGGAGCAGATGGCGGAGAAGCCCACCGGGGCGGAGCAGGGAAGGGAAGATGCCTTCCAGGGTTGCGGGAACACCCACTTAGGCGAAACAGATAGCGAGGCCATCTTCCAGGGTGGAGCGGAGGGCGGCAGAGCCCCTCTGGTTCGACCAGACAAGGAAAACGCCCTCCGAGACTGAACAGCCTGAGTTTGCGCCCTTCTAGGTTGACTAAATGAATGCACCCTCTTGAGCTGAACAGACTGATTTTTTTAACCTCGGGGACCACACGGACAGTGAACGCACCCTCCTGCAACCAACAGTCCGTGATTTCGCCATTCCAGACCGACCAGACTGTGAATACGCCCTCTGAGACCAGACAGACAATGAATATGCCCTCTTGGATCCAACTGTCAGTGAGAGAGCCTCTCTAGACAGGACTGACCGTGACAACGCCCTCTCAACCTGACCGAACAGCGGGTTGTACAGCCACCAACAGATGTCGTTGTCAATGTCGATTCTGGTCGTAGAATCTCCAGAGATTGTGAAGCCACTGGCGGACCCAATGGGATCTCTGAGCTGCACACGGGTACTAGCGGCTCGGGTCACCATGGATCCAGATCGCAAACCGAGTCTGGTGTATCCGGCCACTCGAAAGTCCAAATTGCAGACCTCCATCTTTGAACACAGCTCCTCATACCATGGAACAGGAGTGAGACCCGTAACATGCGGACTATGTACCGCGAGGACCTCTTGCAGCTCGACTTGCTGCGTGACCGGAACAGACTGGCTTGAACACAGCCCCTCATAACGTGTGATGGTAATGGAACCCGATACAGACTGGCTGGGAATAGTGAGGGCCTTTGACAGCTCGTCAGGCTGCGTAACCGGGACCAACTGGACAATACACGGCTCCTCATACCGTGAAACGCGAGTGGGACCAGTTATTTGTGGGCTGGGAACCACGAGGACCTTCAGCAGATTGACTGTCTGTGCTACCGGAACCGACTGGACAGGAAACAGCACTCCTGGCTGTATAACCGAACCAGACTGAACACTACACAGCCCCTCTCGCTGTGAAGTGGTGTCAGCTCCTCGAGCTGTAAAACCTGGACCGGCTGGGCGGAAAACATCAGCTCTGGCTGTCTAACTGGGACAGACTGGGCATGAAACAGCCTCTTCGGCTGTAAAACCGGGACCAACTGAACTTTACGTGGCTAGGACCCGTTATTTGCGGGTTTAAAACCGCAGGGACTGATGACAGCTCACCTGGCTGCATCAACGTAACCGACTGGGTGATGAACTGCTCTCCTGATTTCAAAGATTTAGGTTTAAATGGCTTGCCACATTCCTTGCGAGTGGGGAGAGGATGTGAAACAGCTTCCCGCGATCGTCATCCTCCACCTCCTCAATGGTGAAGGACGAACCACAAATGGAAAGTACCTCATCGATGAGCTGTGCGAGCATCCAGCTTGGGTCCTCATAGTGTACTTGGTTGAGCACACAAAAATCCAAACCACACATGAAACAATCTTTGACGAAGTCCTCCTCCGCTTTAACATGGACTAATGGAGATAAAATCCACCACGTAATCCTCAATGACGCGTCCGCATTGAAACAGCGAGCACAAATGAGATGGAGAAACTGGCAAAGAATCCTGCCTGCGAGGCGATGAAATGTCTCTGATCGAGCCGTCATACACACACCTTTGCTGAACCCTGTGTGACGGTTCATTCTGTCACGAATGAGGACGTGAAGCATTTGGGTTCAAGTGCAAACAGTGTTTATTAATACTAAGGGTCGGGCAGACAAAGTCGAGCACCGGCAAACAGCATCAGCAGAGGCATAGGCAATAGAGTAAATGATAAATGGGGCAATAGTCAAATACCAGCAAACACAGTCCATAGGGTGAGGAGAAGAAGTATATGACTAACATACAAAGATTGGCAACGAATAAATCCAAATGACAAAACAAAATAGGAACAAAGCAACAAATGAATTACCGGAACCAGGTTGACGATGTATAATTAAACGTGACGACACACCAAAACATCCGGGTTAAATACACGTAAACCTAGGTCAGTGGGCGGAGCCAACAATGAAACACCATGACAACAGACAAGCTGGGCGGAGACATGAGTTCATTGATATGAGTCCAAGAGTGGAAACATAAAACACATACACAGTTTGTGGAGAGCTGGAGTGCCATCCAGAGCTGTGCTGGCACATCCAGCTGATCATTACAGTCTGACTGTCCTGGTATTTGGTGCTCTGTAGCGCCGACCAGATGGCAAAGGTTCAAAACAAGTGATTTTCTGAGTTTTTTTTCTCACTCTGGATGTGTAGAGTTCTTGAAGGGTGGGCAGGGGTTCACCAATAATCCTTTTAGCAGATCAAACAGTCCTCTGTAGTCTTCCTATGTCTGTTTTTGTAGCTGAGCCAAACCAAACAGTTATAGAAGTCTGAGATAAGATTTAAGAGGCTAAACAGTTTATATGACAATTGTTTTATAATAGAAATGTTAAAGTACCAACAGTAATATTTAGTCACATTCTCAACTTTATTGTCAAGTTTTGAATTGAAAATATAGGCTGATTCATTTGCATGATTCATGCAATTCATAGCTGAATGTGATGCAGCAAGAAACATTCATATCTTTGATAATTATTATTCAGTTCCTTAAGATTTAAGTTAAGTTAAGTTCCTTAAATTATAACTCCCGCTTCTTCCTTAGAAACAATTGCCCCTCATGGCCTTTTTACCATTTACCAGCAAGGGCCACTGGAGCCAAACTTTGACCTCTTGATCCCAACACATAATCATGCATTGACTCTACTGAATGATATCCACTTGTGTTGGCTTAAAAAGCAAGAGTTGGCTTTGTAAATCAGCAGATATGTGTGCCATCTCTGAGTGTTTGCAGCCCACATATTTTCGTCAGTAGTTCAAAGCTACAGAGATGCCCATTCAAACCACAGCACTGGCCAAAAAAACAAGTATACACTTGGCATCCCTAAAGAGGACAAGCGTTTCACATTCTTACAAATCCATGATCCCCACAGAACAATTCAAGATTGCAATGAATAACAGATGAGCGAATATGTTTAACCAAAATGCTGACCTTAAAATATTTTGTTTTTGGACCCCACTGACATCCTTGTATAAACAAATCATTCCAAATACAATGATACAGGTTTGTAACAGCATGAGTCTGGGTAAATAATGACAAACTTTTAATGCTGAGGTAAACTACCCCTTTCCGTTGGTTTGAACAGTACAGAACAACGAGGGACAAAGTGAACATCAATCTGAGAGAGACAATGCAGGAGAACGAGAGCAGCACATAGAGAGAAGCACTGTGTTAGCAGAACAGTGACACAGTCATTCACTCTGGCCACAGTCTGAATAAATCACAGATCTCACAGTCTCACCCTCCTACAATCAGTTTCTTTCATATCACTCTCTCTCTCTGTCTGTTGTCCTCATTTTCTCCAGTCCTGTGTGTGTTTGGCCTTGTCCTGCCCTCTCTACCCCTCTGTGCTATAGCCCTACCAGCTGCATACACTGAACTAGATTTATGTTTTAGTCATTTCAGAGTCTAAAAATCAGCTATTAGCTTGTTATTAGCCAGTTATTCTAATAAGTATAGTAGTAATTGGCCATAATCAGACCACAGCTTAAAAAATCTTTCCTGGACCCTGGGATCCTTGGAAACTATAGGCCCATATCAAATCTGCCTTTTCTCTCTAAGGTCTTGGAGAAAATAG
>JAUMHQ010000063.1:4037666-4048258 GCA_032361165.1 Enteromius paludinosus | reverse complement strand
TGTGCCCTCTGACTTGGGAAACAAACCAAGCCAACATTTTTTGTCTTGAAGGCTGATATTCCAGACGATAAAAATTAATTCATTCCAATTGATTATAGAGGCATTGCCACACTGTAAAGTCACATCACTGCCTGAAATAAAGGTCTGCTCTCTGAAAACTGCAGGAATAAATAAATAAATATACAAAATTAGATTACATATGGGATTAGAGTAGTTTATGTGTGTGTGTAAATTCTTAAAGTTAAATTATAGTAAAATTCTAATAAAATAAAATGTGGTTATTATGATGGTAGGTGTGAGATATTTTGTATGTTTTCTCTATACACTAATCTCTCTCTTCCACGCCAGACTAGTTTTATCCTTCAGTGTCTCATTTCCTTCTTTAACCCTAAAATAGATTTAACATACAGCAACTCTATTCTAACAATAGATGTAACACAGTTAGTACTTTCATCAACACAGTTTACTTTAAAAGACTTTACAAGGTTATTTAGTAAATGTTAATTAATGCATTAAATAACATTATCCAACAATGAGCAATACATTTGTTACAGTATTTAGTCATCTTTTTTAATGGTAAATTAATAAAAGTACAACTTTTTATTGTTAGTTCATGTTAGCTCAGGTGCATGAATTAATATTAGCAGATAAGGAGTTCATTAATGTACAGTATTAGTAGCCTAAATATAGAAATTAATATAAATTGAGATTAATGAATGCTTTAAGTATTTTTCATTGTAAGCTCATGTTAACTAATATAGTTCAGTAATGTTATATTATTATAAATTGTTATTGTAACTTTTTTTAAAGCATTATAAGCACACATCTATATATAGAGATTTCTCTCTCTCTCTATAGATATATATATTATTTCCACGTGAAAAGCAGATAGTTTACAATATCTAATGATTACAGTACACTGTTTAAATAAAACGGTAAACAGTATGGGAATTAATGGCACAAGATCAAGCGCTTGCTTTCAGTGACTATTGGTTAAAAATGGATTTTAGAATATATTTTGTACTCTATTCATGAAAAATGAATAAGCAGATAAAGTGCATGTTGTCTGACCTGTCAGTTTTTGAACCGCAGAATCTTTATTTGATTGTGAGCCAGTCCCTGGATCTCCTATAGGACAGTTAGCAGCACAGCGTGTTAGTAACAGGTTAATGTGAGGATCAGCACAAAGAAACACAATCATTCACTCCAGTCAGATTTCCAGTTCATTTCCATTACACAAAGTGAGTTTTAGATATTACATTTTTAGTAGTAGCTTCTATTACATTTACTGGTCAATATATCTTGTTAAAGGAATAGCTCACCCAAAAATTCTGTCATCCTTTACTCACCCTATGGCTGTTTTGGGTCACCATTTACTTCCATAGGAACAAAAAATACTATGGAAGTCAATGGTGACCCAAAACATCCTGATTACAAACTTTCTTCAAAATATCTTCCTTTGTGTTCGGCAGAACAAAGAAATTCCTACAGGTTTGGAACTACTTAATGGTGAATAAATGATGACAGAATTTTCATTTTTGGGTCAACTATTCCTTCAGAGTTAGTCAAAGGTCTACAGTTTTGCAAAAAGCTTAGACAAAGATTTTTTTTGTTTTCATTATCGTAGCACCCCGAAAAGAAAATGGAGTTTCGAACACCTTGCCTAAAGCAACGTCTGCATACCACATTAAACAGCATTACTGTCAACAGTCACAGCACAAATGTCATTTAGTTCCATGACATCTGCTCTAAGGTCTTGTTCTAGATTTACAGTTTCTTTTCAGATGCATCTGTCAGCCTCAAAAACCTCAGCGACTCATCTCCCCCTAAGAATCCCCCCAAAGAGGAAGAGCGCTTTGTCATGGCATGTCCTCTCGAAATAGCAACAAACACAGATAGAAACAAACACAAAACCAACACATGCACGTGAGAGAACAGATTTCTCATCCACCATAAATATCTTTGCAGTCAAAGTGGAAAATATAAAAATAGATTTTCCCCACATGTGCGACAAGTACTAGGCCATAGAGATTTACTTGACTCTTTCAATATACTGTATTTAAACTGACTGATTTTAACAATGACAACATTCAACCATTAAGCAAATACCGCATAAAAAACCCTGCATTTTAGGACACTCATAAATGTATGAAATTTCATCAGAAATAGACAGAAAAAAAGTATCGATGCCAGACAAAGATAAGGTTGAATCAGAAGGCCAAATCATCCACGCGCAAAGTACAAAAGACTATATATTATAATGAGAATACAACATTAAACAATATGTGAACTCACCTTTTGACTGACTTCTTGCAATAAATATACTTAGCAGAACAATCACCGTCAAAGTCCAATTATTCTCCATCGCTACAAATCTTCGGTCAGACTTCTCTTCTCTGACCTTTAAGTATCGTTTATCTCTTTGCTCACAGGTAATGCACACTTCAATGTTCTTGAAGGTAAAGCGTTTCAAAGCAGCATTTTCAAAAGCAATCCTGAAATGTCATTTATTCTTTTTCTGTGCTATCAGTTTAGATTTAAAAAGCCGTGAGGATGACAGAACGCATACTGATATGTGGACTCACATCAGTTTATCTCTCTGAGTGAAGTTTGATACACACTTGTCTGAGTTCTCCTCCTTTTGTTTCCTTTTGTGTGACGCTGTTGTACACTCCTCCATTTTTTTAGAATTTCATATCTTCTCCCACATGAAAATGCTGACTTCCTGTCTTGGTAACCACGGCTGTCGTGTGAGAGCGCTTTCTTAGTGCAAGAAGATTGCAGCTTGGCAGTGTGTGATGTGTTGATAGCAGTATTTATAGGTTAATTTTGTTGTTTCATTTAGATGGTAGAATAAAGAGACTATTGTGACTTTGTACCCCTAATTCCACAAATGAATGAAGCTGTTTGGATTGTTTCTGTTAATTCTTTGATATGATCAGTAGAAAGTCACTAGCACAAAATAAAGGTCGATCAGGATATTTTTACCCTAAAGGGGTTAATTTTTTAAAATGATATGCCTGGTTATACATTACTAGGCTAATTACACAGAGACAGCTTAAGAAACCCTAATCAAATAACTGTGTGCACATGTAATATGTAATAGTTTTTATTATTTTAAACAATCATATTGTCCACAAATCAACAGAGCAAAATTAACAGTATGAGCTGGGTGGAGATATGATTATGTGCACATTATTGGAACCAGTTAGAACTTTTGGAAATGTTGAATATTTGTGAAATTCTCAAAAATTAAAAAATAAATATAAATAAATGAATAAAAAAATTATCAATATTTCTCCATTAAGCCATTAACCTTTAAACACTACTTTTGTAAAACAGACAATAATTAATTATTATGCTTAGAATACTTATTTTATAACTGCTAAATAATTACTTAATAATTATTAATAATTACTACCTACCGTTTTTTTCTTCAGACATACTGGTGGCTATTTTTTTGTTGTTGTCGGATATATTCATGCATTTATTATTCATTCGTGATGATTAAGTGGAGGGCAACGGCTGTTTCATTACCGTTTTGAACATTTTGTCCGACTCACAAGGTTGGGGGGGTGAAATGCGACAGTCGTTTGTAAAGGCCAGAGAACGCTTTAGGTTAGAAAAAGACGAGACGCATTAGGTTATCTTACAGATTCCAGTAAAAATAGTCAATTTAAACAAATAAAACAAAACGGGTTAGCAATGACCATTTTAAAAATGGGTTCATGAGCATTCTTGTTCTTTTTATGCCATCCAGTGTTTTATGTTTAAAGCAAAATGAGTATAGAAGCCTTCAAAGGCCATTTTTATAACTATCTGTACACTGTAAAAAAAAAATCTGTAGAAATGACAGTATAACTGGCAGCTGGATGTCAGTAACTTACTGTAGATTTAAATGTATGTTATTTACAGGCAACAGTTTGTCCGAAGATAAATAAACATTAAACATTAAAAAGTCTTTATCTTTATTTTTTCTGGTTCCTATAATGCTTTGCATGAGGCAGTTTTATTCTGTAAATATACAGACTTATTAATGTTTAATGTTGATTTATTTTTGAACAAACTGTTGCCAACAAATTTGATAAATATAAATCTACTATAAATTACTGGCATCCAGCTGCATAATTACAGCAAATCTTTTTACAGTAAGCTTTTGAGATGTAAGATGGCACCAATTTGTGTTTAAATAAAAAAGTGAGAACATTGAATGATGCAAGGAATTATATTAGTGCTGGTGTGTTACAGTGGCCAATAGTGTTGGGGAAAGTTACTTTTAAAAGTAATACATTACAATATTGCGTTACTCCCTAAAAAAAAGTAACTAATTACGTTACTTAGTTACTTTTTATGGAAAGTAATGAGTTATATTACTTTTGCGTTACTTTTTAAATATGGGCCAAGCTTGAGTTTTTAATATAAGACATTCTATTTATAGCAAATGTAAAAGCACACCAATCAACCATGTCACCAATAAACCTCAGGCTGAAGAAAAGGTAAATTCACATCTGTAAAGTAGAATACAGGAGAAAGTTCAATACTCTACAGCAATAAAAAAATAAATAAAATAAAAAAAAAACCAATGAAGCACAATTGTATAATAATATCATAGACATCGCAAAAACACAAACATGGCAGATTCGGATTGGACTAAAATTCACCAAGTACGTCTGTGAAACAAAACATTCCCCAACGACCCCCTGTGAAACTAGTCCCGTCTGAATAGGGCTTTACTTTTAGTCATTATTTAGGTAGCACACATATTCTGAATGCCTTTGGCAGAATTCAAATGAGCCGTTTTAATCTACATTAATCTAGATTTAATTTTTTTTTATCTATGCCAACCCCTAGTGTTCACACACCGCACACAATGCTCAGTATTTCTGATTTCTACCAACATGAGGTCAGGAGACTTGTCAGTCAATAAATTAGAAAAAGTAACTGGCGTTACTTTTTTTAAAAAAGTAACTAAAATTAAAAAGTAATGCATTACTTAATTAGTTTCTTGGAAAAAGTAATATTATTACCCACAACACTGGTGGCCATCATAGAAATATCCAGTGTAATTTGCACAAAACTCTTTGATTTTTCAATAATATCAAAATCCAGTATTCCCGAGGCCATGCCAAATCAAGAAAAAAACTATCAAAAAGCTAATGGAAGGGTATTAAATGCATAGTTGACAAAATAATAATAATAATAATAATAATAATGATAATACAGTATTGTGTTATTATTTACTCACCCCCATTTTCATTCAAACCTGTTTCTATGTGTTGAACACAACAGTAGATATTTTGGCTGTTTATGCTCATACAATTAAAGTCAATGGGGTCCAAAACAACATTGGAATATGACATTTTTCTAAAATATTGTTTTTCTCCACACTGAAAATATTAATATATAACTTTTCATTTAACATATTATAGAGTAAATAAATACGTAACTCTACTCATTTCAGTATTTTTCATTTCTCACATCGAACTGAGCCAATTCTGAGCCAAAGTTTAGGTGTGAAATAAAGCAACTGTAACTGAATTTCAGTTGCTGGACAATGTTTGCAAGATAAATGGGTTATGAAAAATAGCACAGTCAGTTCATTTGAGTGCAGATGTTGTGCATAGTTCAGACAGATGCAGTCACACAGGATGTGGTTAGCCAGGCCCCCCTCCAATCACATATGGATATTAGCCGTTGTCAGATCAAATGTGTGTTGGTGTGCTGAGATGTCTGATGAAGCGATACAGAATAGAAAAAGCACATACTCTTTGCACACTGCAACACAATCAGAAATGACCTTTTTCTGCTGACATATAACAAAACCTTCCACTCACACAAAAACCCTGCTGACTGTACTGCATTAACTTGAAAAAAGAGTGAACCAAACCACTTAAAGATCTTGTGAGGCCAGTATGCCTTATGCTGACAAAGTGAAGAAAAACTCTATTATTAGCTGGGTTATTGTTAGTTTAAGACTGCGTTGCCAACTCATTCTCAAAACTAATAATAACCCCACTGGCAGAGAATGTCAAATTGGGAAATATTTTAATGGAAAATAACGTGAGACCAATAGGCCTCTATTGCCTTTATTGTGGTTTTCCTCAACTCAGACCTGAATGAACAACTGTGGTCTTCTGGGGTCTTCTATGCGTCAGTGTGGTGGGTTTTAGATTAAGCTTGGTTTTGATTGCCACACAAGATACATTGATACATCAGTATTTTATGTATATTCAAAACAATATCAATATCAATGGGGATGTGTTAGCTTATGTATTAGTTTGTACATGTGTACTGAGAATATGGTATAAAAATAAAATATTCTGTCTAAAATAATGCTGTACGAGTGGGAGCAACTCACATCTGCACAGTCTGAGGAGCTTTCCCAGAAATCACCTGTACTAAAGTGGGCCAGAGGAAAAATGTATTGCTCAGAGGCTGGTCTCTCATAGCTTAGGTTTATATTTACCTACCCTCGTCCAAAGCTTCCAAATGGGGGTTTTCACAGTGATTGAGCTGTGGTTTGAGCTGTGTTCGAAGTTGTTATAAATTACTCAACAAACTTCTGCCTTTGACCTGAATTAACTTTTGGTTATTTAATTATTGAAATATGAGTGACTCCAGCTGTCCTTTATTGTTGCCAATTGACTCTTCACATGGAGTTTGACTGATCTGACCAATACATTTCACTGTATAAATTAAATAAATCTCAATTCTTGTTAAATGGGTCTTTGGATGATTTGATATGATAGATATGATTCTTAAAGGTCTTAAAGAAAAGTTTATAACATACTTTGGTTAAAATTTTAAATTAGCCTTTTGGCACATCTTACTGAGCTTCGAAAATTGGGTCTCGTTATTTTATGTCATTGTCCTGCTTATCTTATCTATCACTTTTTTTCCTCCTCATCCTTCTGGGACTTTGGTTTCCTTTTATTAACTGTGGTTGTACAGCATGTTGATCAACCTTGTGTTGTTTTAACTGTGCTTTATGAAAAACATTAATTAATTAATTTCTCAATAGTAGTATAAAAAACACCCCTTTTTTACCCTGTCAAAATCAGCTCTGTTTTCATCAAGATATTCAGTAAGGACACCACCAGCAGCAGGGATAGTTTCTTCATTAGGGCAATGAGGTGAAACACCAGCAAACTATGAAGGGAGTTTTTTCTATCACATTCAACCACAGTGTTATGTTTTGATTGACGACATTTATAATGGAGGCAAAATTAATTTCAGTGACAAACAAGAGTTGCACATTATTATGTGTGAGTCTGTAATTATTAGTGTAATTATATGTACTCTCCAATAACTTGGTCATAATGGATACTCACTGATGAAGCGGAGTTTGACAGTGGTGTTTAAAGATGTGAGCATTAAAACTCACTCTGAAAGGAACTGTCCACTGATCATGTTGAGCTGCCTTCAGATCACCACATTGGTAAATTCCCCCAGGGAGGCGCCCGAAAGGCATGTGGAACAGATGCCCGAGCCATTTCAGCTGGCCTCTCTGGATGTGGAGGAAAATGGATCTACTCCGAGCTCCTCCCGAGTGACATTCTCCCCTCCATTACCCTGGCATAGACTTTGCCGGGGAGGCTGAGGAATGTGATCCCCCTGCAGTTGGAACACCTCCTCTGGTCCACTTTCTTAAAAAGTGGGACAACCACCCCGGTCTGCTAATTCAGAGGTACTGACCCCAGCCTCCATGCGATGTTGTAAAGGCGTGTTAGCCAAGACAGCCCCACAACATCCAGAGACTTGAGGTATTCAGGGCGGATCTAATCCTCTACCGGTGCCTTGCCACAGAGAAGCTTCTTAACGACCTCGGCGACTTCAGCCCGGGTGACAGTTGAGTACAACTCTGAGCCCCCAGCCTCTGCTTCCTCAGTGGAAGACACGATTGAAGAGATCCTCAAAGTATTCCTTCCAACGCCTGACAATATTCCCAGTCGAAGTTGGAAGATTCCCACCCCCACAGTATACAGGGTTGGCAAGGCACTGCTTCCCCCGCCTGAGGTGCACGACGGCTTGCCAGAACCTCTTGGAGGCTGACCAATAGTAATCTCCATGGGGGCAGTCATGGCCAAATGGATAGGGAGTTGGACTTGTAACCCAAAGGTTGTGGTTCAAGTCCCAGGTCCGGCAGGTATTGTAGGTGTTTGGAGTGAATAACCAGCACTTTCTCCACCTTCAATACCACGACTGAGGAGAGACCCTTCAGCAAGGCACCATTCCCCCAACTGCTCCCCTGGGTGCCGCAGCATCGGCTGCCCACTGCTCCGGGTGTCCGTTCACGGAGTGTGTGCGTGTTTACTACTGTGTGTGTGCACGTTGGATGGGTTAAATGCAGAGCACAAATTCCAAGTATGGGTCACCATACCTGGCCACAAGTCACTTCACTTCATGTGGTCAACGAACTCCTCCCAGACCCCCTCCCAGAGTTTTTCCCTCCACAATCACCTGGCCCACAGTTCGCTTAGCCCACGAGTACCTATCAACTGCCTCGGGAGTCCCATGAGCCATCCAGGTTTGATAGGACTCCTTTTCAGCTTGACAGAGTCCCTTACTTCCGGTGTCTACCACCGGGTTTGAGGGTTGTCGCCACGACAGGCACTTAACGCCACACATAACGGCCATAGCTCCAAACGGCCTCATAAACAATGGAGGCAGAGAACATAGTCCACTCGGACTTGATGTCTCCAACCTCCATCGGGATCCAAAAAAATCACTTTAAAAAAAAATCTTATTGGGCTAGTTTTGGATATCAATTGGGCTGTTATTTTTTGGCAACCCTGTCCCCATCAAAGAAACTGCAGGAGATCATTTAGTTCTGGAAGAATATGATTAGAATTTTTAAGCTCATATTACAATAAAGGACTTTTGAATTTGAATTTTATATCTTGGCAACTCTCGGTACAGTCATTTTTGGAAACGTGAAAAATTCTGAAAGAATTCTTAAATTCTCAAACATGAGGCATTAATATGCTTTATTATTTTTTATGTAATGTGTTGAATAAATGCATGTTTGTTGGTAACTCTGCTGTGTTTCTCTCTAAACACCCACACAAACACATTAAATGTGTGCAAACTTAAGAAGTCAAGCCACAAACAAACAATGCACTAAAATGTTACTGTGAAGGCTGTGTCATTTACGGCAAATCAGATCATCTGCGGCGAAATGCAGTGTAATGGAGGAGCGTGAGGTACTTTCGGTTGCTGTTCAAATGTGTGAGGATGTATCGCACCACCTTTCTTTTTCTCTGCTTATCACGAGAACAGACAAGAGCCGCCATTAGAGTTAACACTTCTCTGTCACCAGCGGTTGGAAGCAGCTGCAGGCTAACCTAACCACATGCTGTTAAAAAAACGACCACAAGTTTATTGTTCTCACACAAGTGATTAGTCTGATATTGTGTCATAATAATAAGTCATTGAGTTAACTATATTTGAGTAATTGTGTTAGAAAATTGTGGGTGTTACCCTAAAAACACAAAGGAGACCAATGTACTATCTCATCTACGGATATTATATACTATAGCACTAAATATATACTAAATAGTATTAAAAGCGATCTCAACAATGTCACAAACTGTACTCTGCTATAAACATTTCTTCTAATACAATACTATTAGATTACACAGAAGGTTCAAGTCTCTTGAACTGTATGACAAACAACCTGAGTAATAAAAGTTTCCTCTAAGATAGACTATAAATGTTAGCAACTTCAGTATGATTCAGACAGCATGATTTAAGACTCATGCAGAAAGTTGAACTTTACTTTGACAAAAAAATATTACAGAAGGATGTAACAGAAATAAACTATTACATTCGGAAAACAGGTCAAATTAGAGAACAACAGCAAAAGACAATAGTAACAAAAACATACAACAGTGAAATAAGACCAGAATATCATAGAACGTCAAAACTTCACCAAGCTAAATGATACTCAAGCTATTTTGCAAAACGAAAGTAAGCTATTTTCTGTGAATGTGCAAGCATTCTCATTCATTAGCATCTTTAGGTTAAGGCAAAAGAATGGCTCAGTATGTTTTGGTGTCCTCTGTTGAACAGTAACGTGCACTGCAAGTTGTGTTTTTGACATTTTACCCAAGGGTGAAAGAATACCTGAAACTGAGAGTTTAGAATGTCATGTTGTAATATAATTAGATTGTATGTCATATTTATGCAATATCACACAAGTAAGACTAGGAGTGCTCTTGTAGCTCATATCAGCATGATTTCAGCCACTGGCGCAAGGCTGCTGATACTCACTTCAAGGAACAGGGTTATATACATAACCCGAGACGTTCCTTTTCAGGAACTCGAGCTACGTCGAAGAGACGCTTTGGGAACGAGATGCCCACGCCTCCAGACATTTACATCCCTGCCTAGTGTGTGTTTGTGCACATCTAGGACGAGAGAACAGAGGACCTCGTAGCTCGAAGATCGAGTCCATAAAATCGGACAAATGTTTGGGGGGGTTGACCACCCAGCAGCATCACAGATATCTGCCATAGAGACCCCTGCTAGCAGGGCCTTCGAGGCCGCCACACCGCGTGTCGAGTGTGCTCGGACTCCTAGCCTCGGCGGGA
>JAUMHQ010000063.1:3950249-3973660 GCA_032361165.1 Enteromius paludinosus | reverse complement strand
GTGATTAATCATGATTAATCCACTGAAAATCCTGATTAATTTGATTAAAAATTTTAATCATTTGACAGCCCTAGTTTAAATATATACAAGCATGTGCACACACACACTTTTATTCTGCATGTGATTAATTGTTTTCAGCACTAATTTGACCCTAATGAGCCACTAGGTTTCTTAAAGATGGGCATTTTCAAAATGTTTTTGAGTGGCAAAAACCTATTACAAGATGCACTGTGCATCTATGTGACAATATATATAATATATATATACAAATGTAAAAAAATTAAATAAAATAAAAAATTTTGGCCACTGGCGAGTGTCTGTTGGGTTACTAGCTCTCATCAGGCTTATGCTGGAGTCATCGAATAGAGCGAGAAATCTGATTGGATGGCCAACTAGAGTCTGAACTCTGAATTGTTTACATTCCATGCATCTGGTATACTCCATATTTCCTTTTTTCAGTTTCTCTTTTTGAATGACGAACATTTATTATAGATAGCAGCTGATATAAACAGCTAATTGCTCTCATGCACGTCACTGCTACTATTTTGATGTCAGGTTGGTGAGTCCCAGTCTAAAAATCAACTTGACTACAATGGCTCTTTGGGTAGATCATGGTTTAGCTGGAAAAAAAGCCATATCATAGAAAATGCATAAAATGATCAATTCATTCCTTTATTTTTACTATATTAGTTAACCCTAACGCTGAATGATGAACAACGCCTACTGAGACAACGTGTCTTCTGAGGCCTTCACTAGTTTTACAGTATTCTTTACTAGAGGCCAGTATGTTCTTGTTATTGAACACAGCCATCAATCACTATCATGATAAAAAGAGACACCCAAGAAGACAATGACCAAGCGCTCGGCTTTTTGCTGTAAAATTAACGTTGCGTCCATTTACACAATAATATGGTCGGTCGGCTGGCTTTTAAATGCTAAACAAGGATCTCATTGTCCCTGGACAGCTGCCTTTTCCGGAAAACAAACTGAGAAGAGGGGGTTGGGGAGGCGGTCTGAAGAATCGCACGTCCCACTTCAGAACCAGCTGCTACAGCCGACCACTAATGCTGTCTCCTCAGATCAGCTGCCAAGTCACACACATGTGTGCACGCTCATAAACGAGACAAGCCGTGAGCAAATCTCTTCATGTGCAAGAGAAAAGAACACCACACGTACTAAACAGAGTTCCCTCAAAGTTTTGCAAAAGGGAGGCTTAGTCACAGTGCGTCTAAAGTATTTTGTGTGTGTATGTGTGTCCAGAAAGGGATTTAACTCAAGAGATATCAAACTGTGAGTCCTGGCCTGAACTTACTTAGAAATATATATTCTACCATGTCATCCTTACAGTCTAAAGTACTGCCACGTCCATCTTTTTTGAAGAACACACCCTTCTCCTCTCGCTAGGTAGTATCTGACTCACGGGTTCCCTCTTCCAAGCCTACTACAACCACAGTTTATTGTCAGTGAGAGAGCCATTTGGTTTCAGCATATCTGTCTAAACAGAAACCCTGCGTAAAACCTGTTGGAGCACGTCTGTTGAGACTGACACCAGATGTATGACGACATCATTGCTGGCATGTGGTGCCTGGCTTTTCTCGTCTTCAAGACCTCTGCTGAATGGAATCTGCACTTAATAGCTGTTACTAAGGTGACAACGTCACACATCAATAGACTTCCTCTGATAAGACCTTACCAAGAAAACAAAGAACATGGATCTGCAGCACCTGCTAAGCTTTTTGGTCGAGCCACTAACCTAAACAGGAATTAACAGAAGACTAATAACATCGTAAGCAGCATTTGTATCATCAGCATGAGCGTTCATGATTGTTGACCAGGAAGTAAAGTAAAGTAGCAGAAGGTACAAACAAGAGATCAAAATAGGATAAGATGAACAGATTACTGTATACGAAGCAGTGTCAGAGCCTGCGTAGTATCTGCACTCAGCATTTTCACTTTTTGCCTTTGAGCAGTCTGTAAAACGGTCCTGTGGGAGTTTGGTATTTTTTTGAGTCACTCTCCTGATAGGCTTAAAAGAATCTACCTAGAGGGAACTTGGGCCCGGCTCACACTGTGTGATTTTCGCCGCGATTTGGGCGCCTGAGACAAATTTTGAGAATCCTAAAAGATTTCTATAATTCTAAAATAAAATCTGTACTCCCAGGTTCACCCGATTTATGATGGATGTGATCAAATGTCAACGAAATTCTGGCAGTGCCAGATGATTTTGCGCATAGTCCTGCAGTGTGTCATCTCATACAGCGAACATCAAACTTCCATGATAAGCCATGATAAGAAACAATGCTAGAGATTTGTCCTATATGCCATAAACTCCTGCGCTTTCGTCCTCTGCACGCAAAAATCATCGGATGTGTTGCCTTTGCTGTGATAAAACCCCAGTTGCGTGTGGGTGTATGGTGCTACTTATAACATTCTTTTTAAATACGCTGGTTTTGCCGACATTCATATGCTATTCATATACCAACATTTCAATCCTGCGTGCAATATTACTTAATAATGTGTGGGTTGACTCTGAACAAGTATTTTTGTGCGCACCTATTTTTTAACACGTCTTGACTGTCGTACAGTTTGATAATAATAACAACTGTGATCCGACAGTATGACATGATCAACATATTCACACAGTCTGACAAGTACAAGTAAAAAAAATAAAAATAAAAAAATAAAAATCGCTGTGTGCTTTGTCTTCAACAAATCCCACAAATATTGCTCAGCAAACGATACTTTCTGGAATTTGTTCAAATGTAGTGATGAATTGTGTATAGCTTTATAGGAAAGAACAATGGAACTTTCACACTGTGTGATTTTGTCCACAATTTGATGACTTGAGACAAATGTTGAAAATCTTATAAGGCTGTTTATGTTGTTTTTTGATCGTAGAGTCTGACATTGATGACAACTGAGATCTAACAGTGTGACATGATCATCACATTTGTACAGTCTGACGAGCATCAGTCGTAAAGGACTATTAAAAGTCGCTCAGTGTGAGCCTGGCGTAAGACAAATAACAGTTTACTACAGTTTTCTTACATAGTAATTTGCAGAATAGGGGTCAACATTTCAGGTGTTTCCATCCTTTCAGGGAATTACTGTTATTTGATGCTATAAAAACTGGTTGTGGCATCATCATTGCAAGCTTGCAATTAGGGTCCAAGTTTGGGTCTGACTACATCAGACTCCTACTTCTGCTCAATTTCAATTCGCTTCTAGCCTGGCTTTCGCGACTATAAAGCTCATAGGAGCTACCTTACTACCCGCCTTCTGGGAGGCGGGCTTAAACTGCGTCCATCAGATGACTCTGTATACTACTGGACGAACCTACAACCAATCAGACCACTCATTCCGATGACGAATGCGTAGCGGAGGAACCTGAAAGCCACCGTAATCAATTGTAGCTAGCTTCATTAAAGCAGTAGGAAAATGTCTTTACTTACTTTAATTACTTCTGTTCCATTTTCAAAGAAAACCTGTCATGAAAATTTCTCAAAACAGCTGCAACAGCAGAGTCGAACGATTGTTGCTGCTCGGTACACGGCATGTTTGAACGCCGCAGAACTGCTGCGTCATCGCGTTACACCCGTCTCAGTCGTGCCGGGGGGGTTGAGGTCGTTTCTCATTGGTTCCCATTTTTTGGGGAAAATGAAGTGCTCTAAAACGGCAGCTTGGCCAGACTGACTTTGCTCGCGGGCCCAGGCTAGTTCGCTTCTGTACTCAGTCTGAAATTGCAGGCTGTCTTACAGTTTCTCTCTGGCTCCAAAACGGCCGGACCAATCAACGAACAGAGGAGTTGTGACGGAAAGATTTTAAGATTGTAGTTTAGGTTAGAGAAATCTAAAGTGACAGCGGACATGGAGACAAGGGATGCTATTCGCTCTGTCGTGGAGAATATTCCCAGCATTTGCCAGCTGAACCCCGAACAAGAAGAATTTTTGGTTCACATTTTGAGGTGATGTTGTGGCCCTACTACCGGCAGCGTTTGGGAAAAGATTAGGTTCGCCGACTTTAAGCAGTGCTGGAGAGAGTGATCGGTGTATGACAAAGTACTGCGAGACCATTTGACAGCTGATCATTCCATAAGCCCTTTATAATCGCTCTCACTGTACTTTGATCTCTTTGCAGCGCTGCTTCAGGTCGAACACACCTAATCTTTTCTCAAAACCTGTCGGGGGTTGGGCCACAACATCACCTCAAAATGTGAACCAAACACTCCTCTTGTTCGGTCTTCAGCTGGCAAATGCCGGAAATATTCTCCACCACAGAGCGAAGCGCCACCTTTTCATTTATCAACGGCTACGATCATCAGCGAGAAACTGGGGAGGTCAAAGTCCGCCAATGCAATATGTGATTTGCTTACGGATATGGGATTAGTGATAGGCTCACGTTATGTGATATGCATATGGGTACACCAATGATTTTAAACTAAAGACGAGAAAGTACACACTTTT
Source organism: Enteromius paludinosus (assembly GCA_032361165.1). Classification (NCBI taxonomy): domain Eukaryota; kingdom Metazoa; phylum Chordata; class Actinopteri; order Cypriniformes; family Cyprinidae; genus Enteromius; species Enteromius paludinosus. The sequence continues at coordinate 3,969,197 of JAUMHQ010000063.1, read as the reverse complement.
CTATTATGCCCTTCCAGACATGGCCTATGAAGCAAAGCAATGTGGTAGAGTTTGGTAATACTTTGAGACTGGGGCTACAAATGAATCACTACTGCACAGACTCAGGCTCCAAATTAAGTCCTTTTTAGAAGATGAAAGCGGCCATTCAAAGACTCTTTGGTTTCAGTTTTCTGTAGTAGAAGGAAGTGGAAATGCTTAATCCATCTTTATTTTTTTTTTTTCAAAATTAACAAACTTCTCATTTAGAAATAATGGTGCTGACCCTTTATTCACTTGTTAATTTTAGTTCAATTTCGAACTTGTTTCGAATTTAAAATTGTTGCCTTTTATCACTTGTCAGCCATTACACAAATATAATCATCTGCATATCAGCACTGTGCGCATCCTTAATAAAAAGACTGTTCATGAACACTTTCATAATCAGGTGTTTAACACAAGACATACCGTCCTCAAAGGATATTAAGTTAACTTTTAATTAAAGTAATGAACTGAATAGCAGCTTGTTCTTAAGACCATTTTGTTCTGGATTGTGTAACGGTTCATATTTGTTTTTGATATCTGCACTTTAAACAGCTTCCTTGCATCATACTTGGCAGTAAGGCAGTTACTTCCTGTTGATGGTTTCATGAAACTGAGAGACAAGATCTTCTGTGATGTGTGAGACAAAGGCTAAGCTAATCATCTAAGCTGTGAGAACATTTGTGGCTTTTCTGAATGAATGCTGTGTCATTAAAGAGAACTGCAGTAAACTTCCTGAAGCACATTGTCAATCAACTGAAAATAGCCCATTTCACTAGTTTACGGAGGAACACAGAGCTATCAGCAGATCCAGAAAGTGTTCCATACATTGTGGTAAGAGCTCAACAATGTATATGAATTTCCCAATACAAATGACATACTGTAAAAAACTAACATAGCATTTCCTAGTCTACAATATTTCCCGTTTTCAAGGTACTGTATGCAGTTACTCAGCCATAAATGTATTATTGTTTGTTACGAAGTAAAACTAAAGTCAGTCAATGCAATGCTAGGGTTACATTTAGAGTGCCCATTTGTAGAGGTTTTGCATACACACGATATTCTTTACAGCGCCAACTTATTTCCTCTCCTGTTTCAGTAATGTATAAGCTTCATGTGTGACTTTTGTTCAACATCCTTTACCAAGCATTCAAAATTAATACAAACACCACTCATGGAAAAAAATGGCAATACAAAAGCTGTTATGAGCACTGGAAAAAACGCTGATCAACCGCTAATGTATGAAGCCAACCAACCTGAACCTGACTTTTTAAGCACATATACGTTTGAAGTTATTTTAATGAGTTGACAAAACGCAAACTTGTAGTAAAAAAAAAATACTCCACTATTTAAGGGGTTACTCCACCCCAAAATGGAAATTTTGTATTAATCACCCCCCCCACGTTGTTCCAAACCTGTAAAAGTTTTGTTCATCTGCGGAACACAACTGAAGATATTTTAGATGAAAACCAGGAGCCTTGTGACTGTCCCAAGACATCATCAGAGTAGTCCATAGCCATTGGTGGTTCAACCGTAATGTTATGAAGCAGCGAGAATACTTTTAGTATGCAAAGAGAACAAAAAAATAACAAATTCGCACAGATGACAAAAAACAGTTGTGCATTTTGCATTCGGTGGATTCTCTCCAAACTGGTACTACGGTGACGCAGAGAGAAATTGCTGAAAAAAAAAAAAAAAGTATTTTTTTGTGTGTGTTTGTGTACAAGAAGTACTTCATATTGTTACGGCTAACCACCGAAGGCAGTATGACTATATGACATGTCTTTTATAGGCTACTTTTCTGCTCCTTCACAGTGTTCATTACTTGGCAGTCAACGGGACAGTCTCAAGTCTCCCGGTTTTCATCTAAAATATCTTCAATTGTGATGAACAAAGCTTTTACAGGTTTGGAACAACATGGGGGTAAATAAATTATACTGTTAACCCTTTAACTGCTGCTGAATCAATGATGCCTCCAGTCCATCAGTAGGGACTTTAAGCAGTCTCCACTGCAAAGGCATTTGGACGTCATATTGCACGAGTCCAGCAGCTACTTCGTAACAGTCTACTATGGGAGAACAGTTTCTTTGCAGTAGTCCTTACAATATGAAAGATTAGGTAATTAAATGTTACGTTTTATGGTATATACCATTTAATTCCGTCAGTATATGATTCGTCCATTAGTCTTTCATTTAATCTGTGTTGATTATGTTTTAAACTTAAAAAGGTGCTTATGCAATGTTGCAGGATTTTACCTCGATTTCATTTTTATCTCAAACTGTGTGCATCACCCCTTGATCGTCTTGCTGTCTGCCCTCTGAATACATTGGGTCTCGAAAGACAACACAGGGGCTGCAATACCAAAAGAAACACTATGGGCACCACAACAAAAACAAACTTCAGCAAAAACAATTGGCAAGGACAGGTGGTGTTTAATGAGCATTAAACCCCACCTCTTCTTGCCAATTGGTTGGCCGAAGTTTGTTTTTGATTTGGTCTATGTCCTGCACCCCTATGTTTTGCAAGATCGCATAGAGCACCTTTAAGCTTATTTTAACATTTTTATTTTGTTTGTACAAAGATATGTCTGCTGTGGGCAACAGCACCCACTGAATCTAAAGATATGTGAAGAGAACAATGTAATTAATGTCTAAACATCCTTCTCATAATCCATGATTTGCATTTAAATAAATGGCCGATTGCTTGCGGCGTCTTTTTGCTTAATTTTATGTTCTCAGCTATGGCGTTACTAGCCGTTTCATTCCCAGCTGTTGCTTAAAGTCCCTTTTTACTGCTGAATGCTACTTGTGATTGCTAAAAGACAGTATGGATGTACACGTGCAAAGAAACGAGGAGTTGTGCTGAGGGTGCAGGAAAGCTTCCACACACCCACAGAAGCTGACAGAGCCAGATGATAATGGAGTGGAAGGTGAAAGGTGACACCCGCCTTACCAAATCCACAGAGAGACGAAAGAGAGAGCATTTTTTTTTTTACTGCAGCGGGATGCCGCTGAAAATAAGCTCAGATTGAGGTGCACAAATCAGATCAATTGGGTGAATAAAGTTCAATGAAAAACTAAATGTGCAAGCACAGAATGAAATAAATGGCAAATAAAGATGACAACCAAGGCAAAAATAAGCAGCATGTGCTTTAGTCTGACAAAATTTGTTCCTTGAACTTCGTGAAGCAGTCTATTTTTTTTATCTCATACCGTCAACATGAAACATTTCAAACAATAATGTGGCATAATATGAGCACAAAGCAGAATATTCTCCTGAAATAAATAAAAAAAAAAAATCATTGGGAATTGATTGGATCAAAAAGAAAGTGGGCACTACCTTTAAGGGGAGGAGTTACGTTTTTGTGAGAAGAGAACACAATTAGCTTTTGATAAAAGATTGCCAAGACAAATAGATTTTGGAATATTTGTCAAATGACTCTCACAATAAGATCAGGAACATGCATTTAGAAAGTGAATAGGGTCTATTTTGGCTTCATGATGACTTTGAGTGAACAATACTACATTATATCCCAAAATAACTCGCTATTGTTGCACTGTGAATGCACGAAAATGTCATGATGGATATGTAGCAATAAGGTCTGAGAAAATACATCTGAATGGGCACATTCCCGTCTCTATTACTATTACAGAAGAGGGGACAAAAAGACATCTGTCTGAAAACAGATGGCACAGCTGTAGGACCTTAACAACAACATCCATCATATTAAGGCTGCAATGGTGGTTGAGGTAAACTAAAATGAGCTATTTATGTGTTACTGATGATTCCTGCTTGTGAACCGTTTGGGGTCAAGTGTGAAGTTTTAGGAGGTTGGCTAAACAATCACAACTTAATTCAACACTATTTTAAAGGAAGCTGTCAATCTGGAGCACTTTTATTAAAATATTTTATATAATAGCTGTTACTTCTGAACTGTTCATTTTAAATGAAAAAAAAAGAATGAATAAAATCATTAAAAAGTTCAAATAACTGTACAAGGTAAGGTAATCAAACAGAACTGGTTAAGGGCGAGTAACAACTTTTTGTTACAAAGTTGTGTCCAGATCACTGTTCGCTCTAGCTATGAACCCTTCTAAAGGGCCACAGGATCAGGAAAGCAACAGTTTAAATGTTATTATCAAAATGTCTTAAGTTTAATACATATAGCAAGATGTATATGGAAAGTGATTTCAGAATTATTATTAAATACAAAAAATATATATATATATATATTTTATAACTACTTTTTTTATATACAAGAACAAAATTCAGTAACGACTACTTTTTTTGCACTAGTAACTCTTCATTACGTACCACTACTTATTACCATTATGACTAGTTAGTTTAATCAGTAAATGGTATCTATATACATTTGCTAATTGTGACAATCCCAAATATTTCCAGGTGAATTTTATTAGGATCTGTGTGTCATATCAACTAGTTGCTTCCAACTACATTTCAGATTAACTAGTAACTAGCCATATGTTAAGTATTTGGGGAGGGCCCTATACGCCAATACACAGCATAGACCTCTAGAAATGTGTCAGATTAGAGGACAAACTTTCATGTGACATTGCAATCCTGTGAATTTTTTATATTATAGAAACTTCTCAAATACGATCAAAAAACTATATGTATTGTGTCAAAAAATTACATTTACATCACCCACCCTATCAATTACTAGTGCTTATCCTTTAGCTACTCATAACCATCTGAAATCTAGTGTCTTTTCCAGGTTTTTTCATAAATGATTTTTACCTCACATCTATGCCATATGTACATGTACAAACTACTACTACATATGCTGTAAAACATTACTTTGGTGTAAAGCTGCTTTGCAATGATATGGATCATGAAAAGCGCTATACTAATAAATTTGAATTGAATTTATCAAGATAATTAAAATAGACACCAATATCGGTTAATTAGACCTATACAGCAAAGCTACTAGTAACATTTAAAACTTACTACTGAAATATAACTATAAAAGTAGCAGTTCTAACTAGTCATTAAACAGGAGAACAAATTCCCAGATAAGTATTTTTACTAGTCATACTTAATAGTATCTCATAAACAGATACAAATATATAATAAATAAGCTAGAATAGGTGGAAAATATAGTAGTTGATAAAATCATAAAATTTACAATGTTACCTGTAGGATTACTAGTCACTTTACTGTACTTATCAGCAAAATAATTACTAGTATGGTGTCATATACAAATACATAACTACCTGGATAGATGGGAAGTAGATACATAAAAAAATTGGACTGTGTCCTATGGTGTGAAATGTAGGCAAAAATAAATAAATAACATGAGAATAATGTATCTTCCTTTTTAGAGTTACAACTAGCTTCAGACACAGATTATTTTAAACACGTCTTTAACGACACACTTACTTAATACTTCAACTACCCAGTATTACTTAAACAGACAATGGTACAAGTTTTTGTTGGATTGCATAATTCAGAAAAATGAATACTAGAAAACATGCTAGTTACTACTGAAAAGTACTTATGTAAGCTGTTGTACCATATAAAATAGCTGGTATAAATACTGGATGACTAATAAAGTAAAAAAGGAACCTAATATAAAACTGATACCAATTTTAAAAATAGTATTATAGCGAGCTGGTGTCAGAGGGCTAACTACTGCCTCAACTCCTTGGCTTTTCATCTCGGATACTATCAAGACCCTTTAAAACGCACAGAAGAAAAAAAAAAGTTCCCTCGTCACCAGCAAGTCGTGGCTGTTTAACCCACGGCGGGGGCCCGGTATCGGGTCAGCTCTGGGACAAAGCACGCTGACCGATTTAAAATGGGACACGTCGTATTTCACCCAAAGGTGACACTCTAGGGCACTCAAATCTCAGCTCATGTGCCCGACTCGGTCGATGCGCACAGATGCGCCATTCCAGGCTCGGTGACCAGCACGAGTGGCCCCGCCAAAGCACTAAAAGCTGATTTCCCGGTGTCCAAAAATCATACTTACTGCTGACTTTCATGCTGCCGAATGCCGACGGCTGCGGCACTGGCTTGCAGCTCTCTGCGAAGGAGGTGGTTCTGGGCCGACCAGACATTTTCCAATCCGAAATCCCACGCGTCTCTCAGAGTAAAATACGCTCGGCTGTCTTGAACGAATCCGTTTCGAGCGGTTTGCCTCCGACTTAATAAGGAAAATGGTGTGAAAGCAACTCGGCTGTCCGCGATCGTTTTCTTCAGGGAGCTCTCAAGCGCCTCGCTTTCAGATCATTTTCCCCGGGAACGCTTTTCTGTGACTATTAGTATCGTCTTCAGTGATAAAACCTCAGATAAATTCGCTCATGAATTAAGGCTCTCATGAAATTGGCCTTTTCCCAGTTTCCCTCGAACAAAACCCACCGATCCTCGTCTGTTTCTTTCTCTCTGACTGGAACAGAGAATGCACTAAGAACACAGTCCGTGTCTAAAATACCCTCACGACGTTGAGCAACTGAGGTGGTTTTTCATCACCATTCAGTATTTTTCATATACTGAGGTGGAGACTCAGCGATCCTGTGGCACCAGCCATGGCGGCTTCCTTGCTCTAACCAACGATACTGAGAATTTTCCAATTGCCCAATTTCAAGACTGCTATCCTCGACCCACTTAACTCCATGCACACGGATGAGCAAACAAGAAATCCAAAACACACACGGGGAGCTCAAGAAAGGAGTCAAACGCGCGGTTCCGAGACGAAACGGTCTTCAGAATCCCCACGGTAATTCAGAAATTTCCTTTTTTTATTTCTTCTCCGTCGGTCTGTGCTCGTTCTCTTTGTCACTCCGACATATGGACGTAAACTGCGCTGCGTGCGCAAGAGTTGTAATAGAGTAGAACGGTAGCACAGATGAGGTTACGCCGCAGCGCTGCGTCAAGAATCGGAAGAATGTGAACGCGCAGGAAGGCCTGGGGAGGTCCGAGCCAGCCAATAAGGCGCCGTTCCTTGTAGATGGGCGGGGCGCCGGCAAGACGCTCGACCAATCGAATGTGTTTGTCTGCAGAACACATGGCGTAATTCGCCAATCTGTCAGGGTTCTGCAGCCGAGGATGACGCGCGGAAGTCGACCGTGGGCGGACGCGTAGAATGACTGATTGTGAAGCCATCCAATAAGCGTAACCGAGGAAAAGGAACGGGCCAATCGTGAACAAGCATCACGGGGCAAAAGTAACCAAGCTGCACTGTTGCTAGTCAGCTGAGCTCCTGTGATCTATTCCGTGACCTGACGCCTTGCCATTGGTACAGTGTAATTTTCAAATCACTCACGTGTCTTCGATACATTTTTGATTATATTTACTTACTTAGTGTGTCAGCGTAATGTAATGTGTTTACCCACATAAAAAAAATATGTAGTAATTTATAGCATAGTGTTTTAAAACCATATATATTAAAGTAACTGAATTATTTTGTTGTGGTACTGAATAGTTGCCCTGGTATTATAACAACTAAAGCAATATAAACAAATTACTTTATCTAATATTGCAGTGAGATTTCTACATATACTACAATACACTACAGTTTGGTAAAAACTAAAGTTTACCACAGTGTTTATTACAGTTTATCAGTTCACTATTTTTACAGTAGGCTATGCTGTAGCATTTATTAAGTGTAATAACTGCAGTATGGTTCAAAAACACTACTTTAATTACTATAGTATTTTTCATGTTTGGCCTTTTTAGCTATAAAATGAATATTTTCGAAGTCAAATATTTTATTAAAAGTGTATAGCGTTAAATTAGATTCGAGTGCAGCCACTTGAACTTTATGAATTTTCTATTTGAACTTGTGTGAGAATTAACAAGATGTATACAATCTAAACAAAAGTCATTGCAGTTTCCGGTTAATGTGGACTTTAGCGTGTGGCTACTTCAATGAAGAAACTTAATGTAGTTGCAAACCAATTTCGAGAGAAAGCGCGGTCGAAATGCAACTCAGCTGTTAACAATCAGCTAATAATTACCGCCTCCATTGTTAGCCAATCGGACCACTAAAATTCCACTATTAATAAGCCAGATTCCTTCTCTTTAGTATCTCGCTTTTGCATTCTCTCCACCTCCCCTTCTTCTCCGTTCACTCCTTCCAGGGGGCATGCAGGGTTCGAGTCGGCCTCGAGCCTCGCCCTTGCTAAGGCTATCGTTACTAGGACTTGAGGTTCTCCGAACCCCTGGCTCGCCCACGACAGGAAGCCAAACTCGCTTTATCATTATTATTATTATTATTATTATTATTATTGAGGAAGCGCAAACTCTTGATATAGCCTTTTTTTGCAGCAATGTTTTACAATCCTACAAAATAGTTTTGAAACCCAAAAGACAAAATTGTCTGCATCCAACTTATGCTGTAACTAGGTATTCTTAAGTCTGTTAGATTGGCAGTGAATGTGCATTTGGAAGGAAGGAAGGAAGGAAAGGAAGTGATAAGTGGCCAGGTATGGTTTCCCATACTAGGAATTAGTGCTCTGCATTTAACCCACCCAAGTGCGCGCACACACACAGAAGTGATCAACCACACACACACACACACCGTGAACACACACCCGGAGCAGTGGGCAGCCATTGCAGTTGGGGGAACAGTGCCTTGCTTAAGGGTCTCACCTCAGTCGTGGTATTGAAGGTGGAGAGAGTGCTGGATACTCATTAACTCCACCCACAATCCCTGTCGGACCTGGGACTTGAACCCACAACCTTTGGGTTACAGGTCCGACTCTCTATCCATTAGGATAGGATTACTTAAAATGTATCTGTACACTATATTACTAGAAGGTAATGACAGATGCGGGGCAGTTTTATGAATAGTTCATCTATAGTTGATTTTGTTCATGCTATTATACTTTTATAGTAAATACTGAATTTGATGAACAACTATCTTGGGATGATGTACATAGGCGTGTTTGTACATAGGATGTACATAGGCATAGGCATGTTTCAGCTTAAAATGACTGCACGTTCCTGCAGTGGGCTTGCATAACATCCAACATAATTGCTTATTTACATTTTGTAGATGTGCAGATTCTCCCTTTCCTCCCACCATCGACATTATTGTGGTTTAGATCTACAGTGCATGTTTCATTTGCAACCATTGTACTGTACGCATCCTGAATGTTTCACAATGTCTGTGCTCCTTTTCTGCTTCCACTCTTTTCTGTGATGCTTTGAGCACATATTACAATGATGTTTCACAAATAGCCCTACATCTGCAATAGAACAAGTGATGCAAGTAATGCAAGTTGCGGCTTTCTTTTTTCCTTAATGCAAATACTTCCTTGGGCCAATGTGGATGTGTTTTTGCACTGATGTATATACTGCTGTACACACATTTATTCACATGCACAAACAATGATAAACACATCTCATCACTTACGTTCAGTCTTTTAGTATGCTTATGTAATCATGTTCATGTATTTGTTTGTAGATGCTCAATCCTTTCAAAGAAAGATTCAATAACAAACTTAGGTTCATAGAGAAAACATGTTGACAAGAGGGATACAGAGATATAAACACTTTCACACACGCAAAAATATTTACATAAATGTAATGTATGCAACAACAAAAAAAAAGCTGTTTCAAAAACACTGTTTGAAGAAATAATTACATGATGCAGCTCAAATTCTTCAGTCACATTTGCTCCTTAGAGTTTAAATTAGATAAATAAGGCGATAAACAAATATATAACAGCCTTGGTAAACATAAAAAAATAATAATAATCGTTTATAAAAAAAAAATATCCACAAACACACACAAAGACTAGACAAACAGACTGACTTAACCAAATCACTGATTGTGTAAAATTGTATCTAGCACAAAATAATGCATTTTAATATAGCAAGATAAACATTTATCAATTGGAAAGATTTAGTTTCTAGGATATCCTACTGAATAAAACAGGCTTGGGCCATTTTTAATAATCAAGGAATGTAATAAGAATTCAAATGCAATATAGAACACAATAAAAGTTTAACTTCACAGCTGATTGTTTTTATTTTGACAGTATTTGTATTGGAATATTTCTTCCTTATCTAATCTCCCTTTTAAGCTGCACAGTGTTTCTAAACAAATTAACGTAAATAGGATTGTAAAATCAGTCACATCTTATGATTTTGAATGATATTTTTAAAATGTATAAAATAAAATAAAAATATATGGACATTCCTGAAACTGTAATAGCTTTCTTGAGGAAATAAGTGTAAACAGACACCTTTTTTAACAGACACAGGAAAGACCAAAGATGGCCTTGGTATTGGCTCACTTTCCCTCTCCACTCAAATGGCTCATTTTCATTAGTTATGTTAATCAGAGAAGAGGTAAGCATGACCAATAATAACTACTTTATGACCTAGTACATTATGTTCAATTTAGGTTTTTCCTTTACGTTATTTCAATTTCATAATCTAAAAAAAAACAAAAGAAAATCTCAAAAAATTGTTGTAATCATCAAGAAATGTGCATACAATTTTCAATAAAAAAGAAAGGATTCTACGCATATTATTCCAGATTTAATTTGACATCTGAAAACCTGAATTTAAAAAGTAATACTGACCTAGACATTCATAGCTTTCCCTATTTTTATGATTTGGTTGAGAAATAATAATAAATTATACAATTATTTTTTTTAATCAAATTTACCTTTATCAGAAGAGAAGAGAGGAGAGGAGAGGAGAGGAGAGGAGAGGAGAGGAGAGGAGAGGAGAGGAGAGGAGAGGCGTATTTTAGTGCATTTAGTTTATTTAAAAAAATGTTTTCTATTTCAATGTAATTTAAAATGTAATTTATTTGTTTGTTCGCAAATAAAGTCTTCTAATCCTAATATTCTAAGTGCAGTATTACCGATAAATACGTTTTAAAATAGTTTAAAAATGAATGCAGCCCCGCTGAGCATAAGAAACTTCTACAAAAAAACAACAGCAACAACAAAAAACCTTAGTCTAAATAATTTAAATAGGCCCGAACAAAACAAAAAGAGCATCATACGTATGTTCAGACAAAGGTTGGTTTAACATCCACTTTAAAGTTTACAACAGGATGTGTTGAGTGATAGAAGTCCTCATTCTCGCTGTCAGAGGTCCCTGAGGTGAGGCTGTCTGTGGAGTCGTAGGGGTGATGACAGGCCCCGCAGTAGGCCCGCTGGTAGTAATAGTCCTCCGAACTGCTGGAGTCTGAGTCTGAGTAGTCATATGGCTCCTCTGAGTGTTTCACTCCCTCTATTAGTCCAGCAGAGGCAGGCTGAGGAACATGTCCTGTGAAAGGCGTTATGGAGCATTTGTGAGAAGAACATTCCCAACTCTCGTGTCCCGAGCCACGTCGGGTCTGTGCTTTCTCATCCCTTCTCCTCCTCCTTCTTTCATGCCACAAATCAGTCCTTTGAGAGCCATCGTCCCTTAACTTTTCATGGTCCATTAGTGCTGATGGCCTCCTGCGCCCTGGAGGAACCGAGCCTGGAAAATAGTAAGGGGGAGGTCCACCTCTTGAGGAGTGAAAAGGAGGTCTGCGTTTACGCATGAGATAGGGTGAGATGGTGGGGAAGAAGAACTGTAGAGGAGATCGAGGAGAAAGAGCTGTGCTCAGTTCATCCGGATCCGCCCGGTCGGGTAATTTGACGGAGCTGCTTACGGCATTCACACTCAGATCTTGCAAGATCTCCACCAGCTGCTCATTGGTAACAAAACCCAGTCGTCCTGTTGGTGACATGGCAGGAAGCTCGGCAGAAGCCGGTGGCACTGGAGACTCAACCTGAGGTGAACTACATCGAGCAGGACAAGAACCCTGGGTTCTATTGTCCTGATCCAAAGGCACATCCAGTGGAACCTCTTTTCCAAGAGCTGAGTTTTTGAGATTCTTCATGGTTGGAACTGCATCTTCTGTGCTTTCATTCAGACTCACAACCTGAGAGACCTCATTGGAAGAGTTGTCTTGAGGAGGTGAATACCTCGGGTGTGAAGGTGAAAGAGGACGCTCTGTAGCAACTGGACCTGCAGGACATGTTTGCTGTGAGGTAAGCGGTGGAGGAGGTACATAAGGAGGTGGAGAGAGAACTCTGGTGGGAGCAACCTCTGAGTATGTCATTAGCGTTGGAGAATCAGGAGAAACCACTGTGGTTTGGGTGGAGGTGGAGTTGAGGTTCGTGTTGGAGGAGTCCATTTCTCCTTCGTCCAAGAGGTGGCTAGCAGTCATCAGTTTGAGCAGCTTGTCCTTGGCATTGTTCACTTGTTCCTGTAGGCTATCAATAACGGCATTCTTCTGCAAATATGGAGGACACATGGGGAAAATGGTTTAAAACCTCATCGCCCTAATTATGGTCATTATCTGGAACGACTAAGTAGGTGTATAGTTTAGATGCCAATTTTACAGGATGTGAGATCACAAAGCGGTGCCTTGAGGAAACGTAAAACAAAAGATCCAGCCTCACTCGTGGGGTAGTGACGCAAACACACTGCAGTCCACACCCAATGCTGGAATTCATCATCATTTGCTCACACAAACTGTAATCACAGTGAGGACAAAACTAGTTCCATCGCTTTACTCAAAGCAGTGTAATCAAATAAACTCAGAGAAAAAATCCTTTAAACCAAGACCTAAATCTCTAAATGCATGTCCTCTCATAGCTTTTAAGCTACATCCACCAGAATTAAATTCATTCAGCCTTTTCTGAGTCTAATTCCATGTCCTATATTCATTTCTATCTAACTACCTCTACCCACACACCTTTCATATAGTCTAGCTGAGGGGTGCCAAACCCTCTTCCTAACTTACTAAACCAACTAGTTAGGATCTGATGGAGCACTTGACAATTATATATGTGTTTGATCAGGATTGGAACTGAAGGAAGGTTGATCTCCAGGAATAGGGTTGGGCACCATTGAGCTAGCTAGAAACCATTCAGAACTCCTTAGCAACCAACAAGGAACAATTAAGTAGCCATATAGCAGTAAAACACTCTATTTTATGTATTCAAAATACGTATTATAAGGTTTAAAGGATTAGTTTACTTTCCAGAATAAAATGTTTTCACCCCATTTCATCAAGATATTCATGTATTTCTTCCTTGAATTAAGATTTTTTAGGGAAATAGAGGATTTTTACCCCATAGTGGACTTCAATGAGGACGGAAGTTTCAGATTGCAGTTTCAAAGTGTTCTACACAATTAAGAGGAAAGGTCTTATCTGGCATTTAAAAAAAAAAAGTTATTTAAAAAAAAAATAGGTTAACAGGTTATTCTCAACAACCTTCATTTTAAACTGAAGATAGAAAGACAGGAGGGGGGAGTGAATCATTAGAAAAGTTTTATTCCTGAAGTGAACTAATCCCTTAAAGCGGAAATAACATCACAAGTACATCTGAGACGGCACAGAGGATGTGGATAAGCAAAGTTTACTTTGGGCTTCACAATGTCCCTCTAGGTTTTGTGGTGCGTAGGCTATAAATGCTTAAAGGCACAAAAATGAAGTGAAAAGCTTTGCTTTGAATAATGAAAATGTAGTAACGGTCATTACCTCGTTAATGAGTCTTTTCATGGAGTCATTTTCTCCAAGTAGATAATAGATCTCATCCTCGCTGTACATGGAGTTTGTGGTCTTGCTGGGACTACTGAAGTATTTGGCCATTTGACTGGGGTGAGAGTTTGTCTCCTCTTCAAACTGTCTCCACTGGGTCAGCTAGACAGAAGAAGAATATTGATGAAGATGTAGGTACAGCAAGAGTATTAAATTACATACATTATTGACTGTTTCTACAGGGTTTTCGGTTACTGAATGATTTAATTATTGTACATTTTTTGTTTTTTTATCTTAACTAGGGTTGGGTCGATAGACGATGCCATCATCCATCACCGATGGCCGATAGATATCACGATGCTGAGCCGGCATCGCGATCCTCTGCCCCGCCACCGCAGTAGCAACCAGCTCTCGAAAAACACACTTAATCTATGGCGGGGTTGGCAGCAAATCTATGCCATTAATAAGCGAGCGCACCACTGATGCTGGCGAGCGTGGTAAATCATTTCCCGCAAGAGGAAAACAGATGCAAGAAACGGGGCCTGCGAGCTCATTTCAAACCCTCACGCACGCTTGATGTGTCATCCGCGCGCAATTCAAGCACACTCACGCGATCATCCCTGCACTCGATCTTCTCTCACCTGCTCGCGCGAACACTGTTTTTTTTATTTTTGTCAGTCGTGGGACGGGGCTTGGTGTTTTAGTTACAACTAAACAACCCCCTCCCAACAACCACCGCCTAAGACGACTATGCCATCGTCCAACGCAATGTTTCACATTAGACATCTTACGATGCCAAATTGGTCGACATCGCCCAACCCTAATCTTAACCACACACGAGCTCTTTGGTTCTGATCGATCCACAATGAACTGGTGTAAAATTACCCCAAATCCACACAGCCATAAACAGCCGACATTAATAGTGTCCTCTCCGAAACTTACAGGACACATTGTGTATACACATTTGATGTTTAATGCCGACTCATCACTTGCTTCTGCCTCTCCTGTGGTGGATTGATCGATTGGTTGTGCCTCGACATAAGTCTCTTGATTATGTTAGAAACTCCAGAAACAGACTGACTCAGAGTTTGACTGCATTGGCAGTGAATTTACCGGGACGTACTTGAGGGACAAACAGTAGACAGTTAATGGCTGTTGTGCAGATGAAGATGGCTCCAGACACTACACTGTAGACCACATTGGGCCAGGCGTACAGGTAAAGAGAGACGGGTACGGCCACAGCGCTAGACGTGGTGATCAGGCAGACAGCACCTATGATGGTCATAGACTGGTTTACTGGAGGTAAGCTCACATTACTTGTCAGGCCGGCAAGATATGTCCCATACAGGAGGAGGATGCCCTGTGAAAGAGCAAAGAGAGACAGTGTAAGCATATACACTGTAATGTAATGCATTCCTGTGAAGGCACAAGCTGAATTTTACCTTAAGCACAGAGAGCAGGATTACCCACAGGTCCGAGTAGAGAGAAGAACAGGAGTCCAACTGGGACAGAGAGTAGGACGTGTCCCGCTCTACAACCTTTCAATAAAAGAAACAAAATAGAATACTTTATATGCCGTATGACTTTAGCTTGCATCAGTCATACTTATATGGCTATTTACAACCCTGTATATTTAAATAATGGCTGTGAAGCTTAAAGGAAAACTCAATTTTTTCATATTCCACTATGTTCTTCCTTTCACTCAGACGAGTTGATACCTCTCCCGTGTCAGTGCATGCACTTAATCACTCTAGCACATGGCGCTACAATGTTAGCATTTAGCTTAGCTCCATTCATTCCTTAGGATCCAAACAAGAATTAATTTAGAAACCACCAAACACTATTTAAAGACTGTTCCATGACTTTTTACACGAATAAGTAACAAAATAAAACTTTTTGCACATTTGTAAATTTTTTACATTTCGCTAGATACAACCCTTAATTTATCTTCTAGTATTGTTTATATCCCTTTGAAGCTGCACTGAAACTGTAATTCAACCGTTTGGAGTCCACTGAAGTTTTTTTCAACTTAAGAAAGTAATACATAAACACCCTGGATGACATGGAGGTGAGGACATTTTAATTTGAAAGTGAACTTATCCTAGGAAATGAGGCTCTTATCCTCACACAATCGCATAGTGATATAGAAGGCTTGAAATCCAGCACACAATGGACTACTTCTATAGTGGTGAACTATTTTGCCAGTTTTTGAGGATGACAGATATATGTGAAACTTCTATAGAGAATGGGTGTACCTTGACCATAGCACTGATCGAGCGGGAGCACTTGATCGGATCCGTCAGACCCCATGCAGCTAGAACAACAACATCCACTAGGACCAGCAGGGCAACCAAACCCATCAGCTGGATGTCTCTAATAATCTGAAACGAGCAAACAAAGTACTTTGGTGAAGCCAGTGACATCAAGCAATAATTCGTGGCCTGTTCGTGCGAAAACACGTTGCAGCTCACCACTCTCTTGTCGGGCACACGCTGAGTGAACACTCTGTAGAGCCGCCATGTTTTCCCAAGAATTGGGCCAAACACCAGAGAGCTGCCGATACACAGCGTCCACACCCGCGCCTGAGATGGTACAGAGAAATGACACACACAAGAAACTTTTAACTATCCAAATCATGATAAAAACCCTGGAACTTGTTTAAATCCACAATGAAGGCAAAAAAAGGGATCAACAATGAAGATGACCTGCTGGATGAGTCCGTTACTGTAAATTATCTTAATATTGCAAATCCACTTTAATGCCTAAGGAACTTAAACTGCTATAATATATAATATACTTATAATGGGGGGACCAGATTTTTCTGATGCAAAAATTTTTTGTTTTTTTGCTTTTAAAGAAATAATAAACTACACTACCATACTTAATAATACAATAATGTAGTAAAATATTATTTTAATTTAAAATAACAGTTTTCTATTTGCATATATTGCAAAATATAATTTATTTTCAGCATCATTACTCTAATCTTCCATCAAAAATCATTCTAATATGCTGATTTACAGCTAAAGAAACATTTATTATTATTATTATTATTATCAAAGTTGAAACATTTGTGCCTAATATTCTTTGCAGAAACTGTGATACTTTGATACATTTGAAAAGTCCAAAATAGAAAACATCTTTTGTAACATAAATGTTTTCTGTGGTTAATGTTTTAATGTGCCCTTGCTGAATAAAACGAAGTGTGGTTTTTTTTAAACAACTGCTAATCCATGTAACACAGCAACACATTCACATGCAGACATACCCAGCATTCAAATAACTCAAGCATAAACAACAGGTATGTAATCTATCACAGATGTATGGTTTGAGAAGCCTTACAGCTTAAAGTAAATTAGAGGTCCGTTAAACATGTTTGGAAAGTAAAGGAGGTTTATGGGGTTGTAAAATGCAAACAATAAGCCAGCTGTGTGATTTATAGCACTGTGTGTGTGTGTGTGTGTGTACCTGTAAGACAGCTCTTGATCCTGCTCCTGACAGCGGGGCTCTCTCCTCCACAGCGAATAAGAAGCCGCTGCTGTATGTGAGTACACTGCCACACAGAGTCAACACATTCAGATTGGGACTGGACATCTTCACTATCCTGCGTCAGAGGTACAGAATCAAAATTCATAATCAAAATACTCAAGGGACAAAAAGAGCACCTGTAAAGCAGAGATCATGTACCTGTTGTTTTTAAAGCGCAGTGTGAAAATGAGGAAGAAGAGCTCCAGCAGAATCCCACAAGAGAGCAGCGTCCAGACGACAGCACGAAGAGCAGGAGACAGCGATCGACTCTGAGCATCCGCACCCCTCTAGACAAAGACAACAGAACAATATAATCAATGTGTACGCTACTATTTATTTATTTTTTTTATTTGTTCTTTAATTGTCTCTGAGTGTATTCAGTGGTGGTGAGTGTGTGAAAGTACCGCTGAGAGCGCACATAGTCTCCGCAGGACGTCCCAGCCCTGCTGGATGTTCACTCCGGGGTAGATGGAGCAGACGCCAGACTCACAGTGAGAGCTGCAGTTCAGTCCTGCCTCCATCACAGCTCTGTCTCAACTCATACACACATCCTAAAGGACAGACAACAAACAACTCACTGATCTGGTCCATAACCGCATTAAACTTTACAAATATATATAAATATATATATGTTGTAAAACCACTGGTTTTAAATGTTATTAAAAAAAAAACACTAGAATTTATTTTATTATTCTAAGCATTATAAGATTAATTTGAAATGCACTGTTAAAGACTGAACACATGATGGCGCTGTTCTTCATAGAGTCTTCAGTCTGATAAAACAGAGTTACCCTCACTTCAGCCTGTTTTAGTAACACTTTACTATAAGGTTCATTAGTTAACATTGGTTAACAACATTAGTTAACATGGACTGTAATGAACAATACTTCTACAGCATTTATTAATATGCATTATTAAAATCACAGGTTGTGAACATTAGTTAATGCACTGTGAACTATTATGAGTAAACAATGAACGACTATTTTCTATAACTAACATTAACAAAGATTAATAAATGGTGTAATAAATGCAATTTTTATTGTTTGTTTATGTTTATACATTAACTAATGACTCCTTATTGTAAAGTGTCAGTCAATTCGCCTGACGTTAAGTATATAGATTTATTACATATATTTGATAGATATTTAGTCAGTCCTTTCAAAGTTTAGGATTATGTGACAAATCTAGAAAAAAATAGTTTGTAAACCCCACAATGTGTGCACTGCACAATAGGGAAATTATTTTTGATACTTCTTCTGTAATTTAATACCTGACATCGCTGAGCTATATACCATTTTCCAAAGAGGACATTTAAAGCAGACATCCTCTCATGTGTTAACATTAGAACATAAAAAGTCCAGGCTCGTTCTCCTCTTCATTACATAATTATACCTCTGATGTTTAAATACTGTAATCATGTTGATCCTCAGTCCAAAATGAAAAAAAGGAGGGAAAAGCTCAGGCTTGCCTTCACGACACAAAGTTTAAAGAGCTGCGAGCAAGACAGTTAATACCACATGGATGCACAGATTACCACTCACAATATAGCGCTGTGCGTCACACCAGCAAAATAACCGCATGCATGAGCCTGAAAGAGCAAACCGCATTACCTGTGCTGTGATCCGAGGTGTTTGAATGTGCCATGTGCCAGTCTGTGTGACGCATGTAAACATCAGCACCATAGTCTGTATGCAGCTGATTTTCAATGCTCATCTGTTATTGTATTTGTGGTCATATTATTCAAGCCTGCTTTTGAAATGTTTTAAATGTGGGTGTGTTGATCCTCTTTCTTCCTGAATATATGTGCTTATGTCCAGGGTATTTTATTTTATTTTATTTTATTTTATTTTATTTTATTTTATTTTATTTTATTTTATTTTATTTTATTTTATTTTA
>JAUMHQ010000063.1:3903255-3915873 GCA_032361165.1 Enteromius paludinosus | reverse complement strand
TCTGACCATCGCCTGATTGTCTATGCGCTTAATACACAGAAAATGCCAATTTTAATTAAAATGTAAGTTTAATGCCTCCAATAGGCTACCGAAATATTGCAGTTCACGTGGGTGTGCCGAACCGAACAGGGCGAACCGAAAGGTTCGATAAACCACCGAAAACCACTGCATCCCTAGTAAATATATTACAAACAAGTCATGTCACAATCCAAGTCTTCTGAAGCCATACAAAGTCTTTATGCGAAGAAAATTGATCCCGCTCCGTTAACACGCTGTCATCTCAATCAGAAAACATACTCCCCTCCGGTAGAATGACGCAATCGATCACGAGACACACAAGAGCCAATGGCATTTCACGCCCAACGTTGACATAAGGATTCTTGTAGCGGCATTTTTTGAAATCGTACACATTCTTCTATTCCTCTCACAAATCAATCATTTTGCCTTGGAATATTAATATTTTTTCAAATAAATTATGACATTGGTTGTATCTGTCTGCCATTTCTTGTGTTTTATTGACAGATAGGACCCTCCATCGAAAAGTGACTAAAAAGGGGTACCTTGAGCTTCAAAAAGCCACGCAAAAGGGTCTTGACCAAGGGTTAAAATGTGACGAGTTGGAGTGAGACTGTGTTGGTATATTAGAGTCACTTCATGAACAGTTTAGACTTCGTAATTAGAATTTCTGTCATTTCAAAAGTAAACAGATTGTTTGGAGGGAAATGAGTCAGAAAACTAAAGGTGAATTCCAAACGGCTTGTTTGCTCATTTCGAGGGCACTTCAGGAAGGGGAGGCCATTTGTAGGATGTTCCAAACGAAAGTGAGCAACTGACTCCCTTCGCGAAAAGCCCTTCCTGTCTGTTTTTGAGGGGAACATGCAATTTTGGTTTCACATACAAACGTAAGTAGTTTTGTCAGTGATAGAAATATGATTTAAGATGATAGTGTAAGCAAGTTTAAGCATGTTTAGTTTGAAAAAGTGTAAGTAAGGAATAATTGAAGACGAGCCATGAATTATTAGAAATATACCACCGAGATGGTGATGCGACGCAAATCAGAGTTCCTGTTACACCTCGGGTGTACATTATTTTTCTTATAATTCAAGGGCCCAGAATCAATTATTCCGCTTATACTGCGGTTGCCACACATCAAGGCATCAATCAGATTACACATTTCAAGGTATTTGTTCGGTTTTTGTACTTAAAACACTATTGTGAGGGGGATTACTTCTTCTGCGTCCAATCCAACGCCTCCTTTGTTAATTCCTAGACGTCATTTTAGACCTATAACGGAGGCTTGAGCCATTGATAGCAGACTAATGCAGGTAATAACACAAGTGTGTGTAGGAGAGAGAGAGTGCAAGCAAGTGAGTCTGTGCATCTCTCGAAAGTGTTCAGCTAAAACTGTGAAACTTTTAAGTTCATTTTCTTCACTAACAGAAATGCCCTACGCCCTTAAAAGAACACATTTGGAAGGGAGTAGGGCATTTGAATGCTCACTTCTGTTTGGAATTTTCCCTAAATAAAGGAATATCGATTTGAAATTTGAAATGCTTAAAAAAAAACTAAAGATTCGATGGCAATGGAAAATTCAAGAAAACCCCTCCAGGAAACTATTTCTAGAGTCTATTGTCTATATGTCATTGGCCCTGCTCATTTAGCTAAAGAGTTCATTGTTTTCTGTGTATACCAGTAAATCGAGCAGATTAAAATAAGCTGTTTTCTCATAACTAAGTCAGCAGCTGGGTGGACTTGATTAGACTCAAAGATGGATGCGACCCAAACCCCTGTCGATGTGCTGAGGAAACCCCAAAGGAGCCTGTTTGTTTGTTTTTGAACATTATTTCTCATAGTCAATACTGCCAGAGTGAATGTCACCAGCCAGAGAAAACCTCCATTGATCTCCCTCCAGGAGCATCAACATCTCCATAACTCAAGCATAAATGTCACCCCGCGAGGAAACAGCAACACGCTGACTTCAGCTGTTCTGAATGCTGCTGGGCGTAACTGTAAATGTGTGAAGCAGAGGATGTACAGATGAAAACGAGGGGGAAAAACACTGTAACGATCGTAAAAAAAAATACAAGGGTGGTGCACACAGATGTAAGTATTATGGGACAGAATCAAATTTAAGCACAACAGATGTTCACTAGTCATGAAGGTATTCATAGAGGACAGTGTATAAATGTTTTCTTTTTTTTGTGGGTGTTCGCACAGTATGTGGGCCAATGACAAGGTGTCAGAGTCACATTGTGACTTTAAAATATCCTAATACCTTCCAAGCTTTATAATGGCAGTGAATGGGTGCTGAGATTTTAAAGTAGTAGGATTGTGACATTTTCCCACCGGTTAATCGACGTGTGATTATCGGTTTTAGTTTTCCGCCTTTTCTTCGCTTTCCTTTTGTTTTCAATACTTTGTATGAGAGCCCGACCGATAAAGGATTTTGAAAGCCAATTCTGATTCAAATATTTGTTGGTTTTAAAATTCCATACTCCGATATATCGGCCGATATTTAATTTTTTTTGTTTCAGAAACGCGCAACAAAACATTAACAGATTTCCCTAACATTAGTTATTTGTAGTTATTTATGAGCTTTAACTAACATAATATGATAATGCATTTTAAAAAGAAACTTGTTTCTTTTATTGTCATAAGAGAACAGTTCTGATAAATAAAATGAATAAAAATACAAACTTTAGATATGAAACCTAGTCCTTTGAACAAAAACACAATAACAACAACAACCAAATCAAAGTTACCAGTAGGGGTGTTTCATCTGTTTTTATTTTATTTTTGAAATATACAATTATCGGCCAATATAAATGCCGATACCGATAGTTGGAAAATGCCTAATATCGGCCTGCCGATATATCGGTCGGGCTCTACTTTGTATCTTGTTGATCTGCTTCAGAGGACATGTTTGTGTGTTTATACCTCTCAAACACACCCCACAAAATTTTTTTTTTTTTTCAGAAATTAAAAACATGTCCATCACAAAAGGTGTATTCATAAATCTCAATTCTAGTTTTTTTTATGTATTTTCAATAACTTAATCATAGAGAGTTATTGTCATTGAGTATTATGTCATTCTACTGACCCATATGTATTCGACAACCCCAAGAGTCAGAGAAGATAATTAAAATTTCTAGCTGAAGGCTTATTTTATAAACATCATTAACTCTGTCCCCAGGATGCTAGATGACATATATTTGCATAAAGCGCATTGATCTTACAATGCAAACAACCTGAGAGGATCATACATTAGCTCCTGAATCACTGAGAAATGTGTGCTTTCACAGGCACGCAATGCTTGTTTTAGTGGTTTGCATTGTGAATAGATGTTATCAAAATCATAAACTGCTGTGGGAATGTGCCACCACGATGACTAATCCCACACGTTATCGCTAATGTGTCATTATTTTCAACTGGGAGATAATGTTAAAAAAAAAAAAAACATTGTTCTTGCGTGGCCGCATAGCATACTTCAACCCTCCATAAGGAAGATAAATGGTTGCACATGGCAGGCTGGGAATTCGAATTGAGATTTTTGCTCATAAGAATGCAAGTGCAAAAAAGCAATCCTTCTCTAGACAAAGCCAAGCTTTCACTTCCTGACCTTCCCCCACACAGACACACTAAACCAAAGCCGAGTCTGCAGACACAGTGCTGCTGGAGCTCACACATATTCTCTGCATCGAGAGGGACATGCTGGGAAACGGTGGACTGGAAATGAGCAGGGATGAGAGGATGCGGGTGAAAAAAAGACAGCAACTGAACTGAAAAGCATAAGAGACTATAAACCACACTCAAGGCCTCCTTCTAGCATCACTGTAAGCTGATTACGTTAGATGAAAGGCATGTCAAACAGCATCTCTATTACTATGGCAATCTAGCAAAGCCACAGATGAGCAAGAATTCAAGGCGCACCAGTGCAAAGCTGTGCGCCAGGATACACTTACATGGTCAAAATAATAAGAAAGAGAGGTAAAGAGCGCTGAAGACACAGGAGGGCTATGACACCGCAAAAATATGATTGTTCTGGATACTTTGTGCTTAAGCTGTCTAGCCAAGGAGAAATGAGACAGCTGTCAAATGAACGCATCAAATTTGATGCACCTAAAATTGCAAGATCTACAACACAGAGTTATGGAAATATGATCTTTCACAAAAACATGTTGCCTCATTAGGGGAATGCGGACTTGAATTATTTCCTTTTCAAATAAATATATATTCTCACAAATGACTTATCTACTTATAGCTTATCTCAATTATCTCAAACAGTTTCCTGCCCCCAAGATTTGCATAAATCAGCCTAAAAAAATTCATATTAAGATTGAAATGTTTTTAAAAACATCTTATTTTTATATGTAATGTTACATGTCTCATTATTATATGTAATGTAGCTGTCCGTACTGTCAATGTAAACAGTCTGCAAAGTTGCTAAACAAAAACGTACATGAAGAGTGAAAGAGTTGACTCGTTTCATTTTTGAATCTTCTGCCTGATACATCACTAGGTAACATATTTGCATAATCCCCGCCTGCCCGCGAAATACAAACAAACTCTGATCTGCCCACAAACACTTCCACTAGTCAGTGTATACATCATGTCGAGAAGATGCTGTGAAAGCACGTGTTTTGTATTTATTGCCTAAAGATGATGATGTGAAGAATCAGTGGTTAAAATTCATACATGTGAATTCATTCTCTGCCAGCCGGGTAGAGACTAAGTTTCCCTGGTAACGCTGTATACAAAGCAGCACAATGATTTCAGACATTACATGCTAGATGACATGAAAATCTCATCCAAAATTTTCTGAAGACAGTCAGTTTCTTTTAGAAAAACAGTGATTGAAACGTGCAATGCTCATTTATTCAACTAAGTGAAAACCTTGTGTAAAATCTATTTGTGGCAACCAATCAAAACTGACCAATCAGAACAGAGTAGGCTTGGAAGGGATGGTTTACAGACCTTAATCTGAAATGATTCCAACGAACCGTATAGAAATCATTGCAAAATTATTCTAATAGTAAATGCATATTCTGAGAAAGATACAATGTTTCTGACCTTAGACGCATTTAAACCTGTTGTAGGGGACTCCAGCACAATATTAGGACACTTTAAACTACCATATTACCTGCTCTTTAACAATGTGTGGTTAATTTTCAGTCAAGCAATGTATTATATATAAACCATTTTAACTTCCAAATGTTTGCTTTTAAGTGAAACTACATTTTATTTTGCCATGCACGGTAGCTTTAACATAACTGCTTTACAATGTCAGTTTCAGTCACGGACAACTGAATATGATGCATGTGACAAACATAATGGGAAGTCTCCTGAAGTTAATTAGAAGCTTTGGTGCTACAACAGCTCTAAATGACAAGCAAAGTGTAGCACATCCTAATGAGGCAGAGCGCTTAGGTTTGTAATCAATGGCCTTGTAGATAGTGATTGTTGTACTCCTGACCCAGCGTTGTTACACCACTTTGAAAAACACTGGGCTGTGAAACACTGTTTTCCAGAGAGCCAAGGAAAAATGTTGGATTACCAAAATCAGAAAAAATATGTATTTTGGTAATGTCTTAATGACAATTTTGTTTATTAGAAACACAGTTATCACTTCACAAGCCATTATTTGATGGACTGGAGCTGTGTGGATTACTTGTAGATCAGCTGTTTAGAGTCTCATTCTGACGGCACCCATAACCCTGCAGTGGATTGTGAGTAAGTGATGTGATGCTACATGTCTGGGATGTTGCTTGGATACCCTGGGGGTAGGTACATTTTAATTTTTGGGTGAACTATTCCTGTTGTTTCTTCAAAACTAAACTCATTTTGGGTGTGTATTTTATTGGTTAATGTTTAAAAGATGATGTCACAGCTAATGAGCTCAAGTTCTCTATAAAGTATGCAATGGCATGATGTCATTTCTTTTCTCTTCCTTTTTTCATCTTTTCTTTTCTCTCCTCTTTTCTTTCCTATACACAAGGTTGCAGAGCTTAAAGTCTGAATTTTCCCACAAACAACAGCGATAGTTATTTCCATTTAGTAGAAATGCCTCCTAAAAAGAGAGCAGGGTGGACAGAGAGGAATTCTTCTCTTCTGAATTCTCTCGTGGGACACTCCAGTAGAGTCTGTCCCGTTTCAAATCTCTCAGTTATATGGGTCAGAGGAGCTGTTACAAATATGCAGTTGGAATTCCAGTGCACTTAAGCTGCTCTCAAACTGCATGCTTTTTGTTATGAAAAACAACAAATCAAAACTCCCAAAGTATCAATCAAAGAAAGCGGTATTCGTGCCGTCCCCTCTGTGCATTCTTCACCCTTTTTCTCCTTTATTGGAATGGAATTCCAGTGATGTCATTCTATTTTAGTGCATCACATTCCAGGTTGTATGGAGCTGTCAGTCACCGGCAGCGTGCTCTCAATGGCACACACACAAAGGAACAGGGTGTGTGAATATGGCAGAGCAGTTAAAAGTTAAAATGAGCCAATTCTGAGCAGGGCTCTTCTGTGGCAGTGGGATAGAGACAAGATGAAACACATATGTTCGTTATGACGGGGTACACAGCACTCAGAAAAGATAACAGCATTCTTTTCTCATTTCAATTGTCCATAAGGACTAAATAGGCTCTTTAAAAGCCACCTAGAACTAGATTTGCTCTTTCTGAAGGAATTAAATACCAGTGCTCGCAGACAATTGAAAATGACATTGTATGGATCTTCAGTGATCAAAAATTCAATGCATACAGTTACAACCATTGTTCATTTTATATATATATATATATATATATATATATATTATTTTATTTTTTTTCTTTAATCAACTTCTGTGATAGAATGAATCCAAAAAGTGACACGATTTTATTTGTCCATTCAGCAGTCTCCAAATCTGGTCTTGGCAATAAGAGAGCGCATAGATGCCAGCGCGCTGCGGGCAGCATGGGACAGTCTTTCCCCTTTTTATTACCTACATTTCGGCTGCTGTAATAACATTCTTTTTCTATTTCTCTTCTCCATCTCTCTCTTTAAAGCTTCCTCTGAAGTGGCACCATCTCTCTCTGCAGCTCAGTGAATCGATCCATTTTACCTCTCTCTGGTCTTTTGTCTCATTTTGCCTGTCGCTCAGGATTACAGCCAGTCTTCTGCTTTTTGCAGATCCCGCCAACTTCCCTCTTTCACCCAAGTTACTTTTCTCAATCTATGTCCCGCCTTCCATCTGTATCTAGGCTCAGTTCCAGCTATCCAGGGCCGTCTGCTGCGGTTCTCTGTGAAGGGTCATGGACTGGGAGAGTTAGGTTAATGGCTGACATGTGTTTGCTGAAGGAAGTGTGCTTGTTTTCAGTCCCACATTCTTCACAATGGCCTTGTTCTTTGCACAAGGAACCATAATATGGTGAAGGACCTGTCTGCAAGTAGATGGATGCTTTTCTCAGTAAAAAATGGCAATGCACTGCTCTACTTTCTTAGCTTTCATTTAGACCTCTTTAGCTGTGAATTATGGTAATTTATTCAAAGGATACAAGGGTGTTTTATGGTCCTGTGTGGCCCTGAGACACCACCCTCTTGTCCCAGACTAGACATCTGATGCAAGCATCTTAAGTAGACATCAATTGCACATAGTCAACCTGCTTTTTATTAGCTGAACATAGCGCATGTTGCGTTATAACTACCGTTTCTCTAACTCTATGAATAGTGTAGCATGGTAATGAATATGACAATGTTGATGTATTTGGTGTTAGAGGAATCGATTTGCTATGCTGCTGCTGTTGATGCACAGCAACTGCAGAGATTTGTTACTGCCAATACATCCACAGGCAAGAACATCTACTGCTACATACGTGATGCATCTGTACACATGCATAAATTACAGCAGATATATACAGGACTTAGAGCAAACACTGAACTAAATTGCTTAAATTACTTTTTTTCCACCCTTCCAGAGAACTAGTCAGAACTACGATATATGGTATAATAATTAATTTAAATAATACAAAATGTATTATAAGGTCATGGTAACCCACTAGTAATAACTCAAGTATTACCAAATTATTATTAATCCTTTAGAAGGATTACTAATTATTTGGAGTGATACCTTAGTCATGAGTTACCATGACTTTACCATTCACTTTAGAATTAATCAAACATTATGCATTACTCATATTGACTATGAACCTGAGTTTCCTGGTAGTTAGAAATTGTTACTAGAGAGCTAGCACTGCTTATTTGTTCCAGTGTAGATGTTCAAAAGTGTTACGAGGGAAATGAATAACAGGATCAGACACAGAAATTTTTTTTGACATAAAAAAAAAAACAATTATATATATTTCATTAAAGCACTCAAAGTAAATATTTGAATAATTCAATAATTTTAATGTTTACAGTTCTCTGATGTTGGTTAGTGAAAAAAATCATTTGTACTTATTTTGATTCTGGTTGTCTTATGTATTTACTTTCATTTCACACTTTTAGATTTTAATTAATTATTAGCTTTTCATCCACTCACCAACCCCCTGCAGTTCCTTCACGAGACCCCAGGGTTTTTAAGTTCTAAGTATTAATTTAAATATTAATATTGGTGCTTTAAAGGGGATGAAATAAGAAAAAAAAACTGCATGCAAAAAGTTTATTTTAGCTAGCCTTAAACCTTCTCTACCTTCTTTAAAGTTAAAATACGACTAAGCTTTCAACAATTTCTCCATCTACAGGAAACAGGTTTAATGGTAGTAAAATGCTATATAAAGTCAGATGGGTGTCTTTGGCTGATGTCACATTTTATTGTAATGGTAAAAAATGTTAAACCAATGTAAAACCAATTCTGCTGTGCTATGTCTGTCTAGCTGTTGCTGAACAAAAGAACACTCTGAGAAATGTGTCAGGGTCTGATGAACCCTAATTACACAGCGCTTCCTTGAGACCGTCGTTTACACAACCCATTTTGAAAACATGTAATTTTGTAGAGAACAACTACAAGCACCATCAAAATGTTTATTTCGGATATTACCCGGAAAACAGTCTTTTTAGTACACCTTCTTTGACTCTCCTTGTCCCTCTATCACCTCACGCACTAGTATCAGAACGAGCAGAGCTAAATTTCTTGATCCCTTGTGTAATTCCCCTCATCACCTCATCCTTCCCACTGTCTATTCCTCCTTCTCATTACAAGGCTCTTTCAAGCTCTGCCAGCAGTGATGGCTACACAAAACAAGGCCATAAAACAGCAGCACAAAGCCAGTGACAAGACACTGCGCGTTCATAGAGAGACATGGGGGAGGGAACTGTCGAAGGAAAACGGGTGAGAGAAAACAGATGGTAAACAATGCAAACTACACAACGGTGATGAAGGAGATATGAAAGAAAAGAAGGAAAGAGAGAGGAATCAAGATAAGAGTGAAAGCTTATCAAACGTGAGATAACAGTGACAGAGATAAAAAAGCAAAACAGAAAAGAGTGGATATGGATAGTGGTTTTCTTTTCAATGTTAAGATGCAGCAGATGGTTTCCAGTTAGAGTATGACATATATTACAGCTCTCAAGCAACACAAGTTTGCATCAGCCTTGTTCTTCAAACAAAAGACTTTTGTGTCTACACTAAAGTTCAGTTTATTCAGCCGGTTTTGTCTCAATCAACACATGACCAGGTCCATGCAGATATTTTTTTCATCTCTTTTCTGTTTTTGGCTAATACATTTAAGGTGAACGGTGTTAACTAACCATACTACATGTACTGGTAACACACAGAGATTGAGCTTAAAATATCTGCTCTCATTTTAGCTCTTTTCCCACTGGTGTAACCAGGTGAGCAGTGTTTATATCCTCTTTATAAAAGACTGACCAGCTGTTTGTGGACATTAGACTCACACCCTGAGGGAGAGAGAATTCCTTCTGCCAAAACCTCATTGCAAGAGATTACTGAAAGCATTTTAGTGAAGCTTATAAATACTGATTTTGCTGACAGGAAAAATGCTGTGTATCATTATATGGGGCCATGAAGACATCAAGTCCATATCCAATGTGTGAGTAACATCCTGTTTACTAAAGTCTGGAATACACCAGACTTTTCAAAACTGAACAGACTTTAAAGCACTAGGCATCATTAGCTCGTCGACGCTGCATCACACATCTAATAATAATTCACTACAAGACTTTCAAATCACTTCTTACACAAAAAAAAAAACTAAACATGTGCTGCAACTAACAATTTGTGTTCTGGAAACCATTAAAAATACAAAATATGTTTAATATCCTCCAAATTTGATGTAATCAATCTGAGGCTAAACATTTAGAGTCAGCGCCCATCATGCACCATTATGTGATTTTCAATGAAATCTATAAACTCAAACCTGCAGACTGACTTCCAGGTTATTAGCCGCTGTAGGAAAATAATGAGTAGAATAACTGCAGTAAATAATGGAAGTAAAACTGTTTGCACTTGTGTGTTCATAATTAAGAATATACATTCATTAGCAATTTCTGTTTCAGAACTGTTTTGTAAAGATAAAAGTAGCTGTGGATGAAACTGTAACCTAGACCCATAAAATGTACAAATGGCTACTCCCGATCCAATGGGGAAAAAATATGGTGGATAAACAGTCAGTGTTCTAAGATGCCTCCGACACTTTCAGAAATAAAGGTACAAAAGCTGTCACTGGGGGCGGTACCTTTAGAAAAAGTACATTTTTGTATCTATCAGGTTCAAATATGTACAGTTTGAGCACTAATATGTACATTTAAGGTACCAAAATAGACACTTTAGGTACAAACATGTACCTTTTGAAAAGGTACCACCCCTGTGACAGCTTTTGTACCTTTATTTCTGAGAGTGTAGGAATGTGCATGGCTGATCTAGCCGAGCTTTTTTATGAATTAGTTGTTTTTAGATTTCATTGGTGATTTCAAATTTGAAATTGAATCATAAGCCTGGTAAACAGTTTTGAAGAATTTTACGCTACCCCATTCAAATAGACAGGAAGTGTACTTGAATGCCCGAGAAACATTTCAAAGTTCAAGTTCTTTGAGCTTGAAATGCATTGCTGTCACTGACAGCTGTTTGGTTATTGCCTAATGGTTAAGAGTTTAGCTGGCTAGCTTTAGCAGTTAGTAAAAATCTCTTTTTTGTTGGTAAAAAATCTCTTTCTCCTTTAACAGACTTTCAAAGGTAGCTGTCTATTCAGATTTTGGCTAGTAACATTTACTGTACATTGATTATAATAGCTTCAAGCTGGATTGAGATGAGAGGGAACGCTCACAGACTTACTGACCTGCTTGGTAATTTCTTAGCTCACATGAATGTGTTCTGGATCATTAGACATGACGTTATGCTGCATTGGCAGCCTGTCTGCAACCAGTTTCCATATGAGAGCCCTTCATACAAAAACACTAGTCATTGACTGACTGGGCTGTGAGGCAGCTGGCTTTTCTGGCACAACTACGAACATGCATTAGGAACAAATACATATACATTTCCTTCATTATAACTCCACAAAGGCAAAAGCATTACATCAGGACATATCAAAACAACAATTTCACTATGGTTTGATTTGTAATTTATTAAATGCACCATTATTAGCTGAAATCTCAGCAGGCTCTCATTAAAGCCTAGTTACTCTCTTAGTAAAGCCCACTTATCTCCAGGAGACGGGGCATTGTGACCCTGACAGTGTTCTCTTTCACCACACCTCTCTTTTTCCCTACCTCACGCTCTCTTTCTCCCTCATTTTCTTTTTCCCTCGGTAACTTCTATTTTTATCAGGGCTTGAAGCACAGTTGATTCACCTGCTGTAAGCCAGCAGCGAAACGCAGGTAGAAAGCAACTCAAAACTCGGCGAGCACTCCTTTTGATCGTAGGATGGGATTTAGGTAACTGCATTATCCTGCCTCTGCTATTACATTTAGTGGTGTTAGAAAAACCTCAGTGCCGTGAGGACAGCTGAATTTGATTCTCCTCCGCAGTTTGTGATAATGTTTTTGTTTGTGAGTGTCTGTGTGTGTGTATGATAATGTTTCACATTCTGGACTGTCTCCTATTTTCTTTGTGTACCCATTTATACTGTAAACAACAAAGAGAGCCTCAAAGAGAAAGAAAAAAGAGAGCTCTTTAAAGTGCCCCTATTATGCCTTTTCAAATATGATCTTTCATGCAGAGTGTCATTTAGCTGTATGTGAACATAAACTAACTGCAAAGTTGTGACGCCGACAGTGCATAAATAAATGAAGATAAATGAAGTCATTGTCTATCAAAAGAAAAAAGAGTTGGCTCACATTCGCCTAAACGAGTCGTCAGTAATTCGAATCTTTTTCTGTTGCGGCCACACGTCACGAAATAACATATTTGCATAATGTCCGCCCACCTTCTACGTCGTGAACAACTTGCCCCGCCCCCAAAAACAGTACCTTTGCATTGGCGTTTTGTTTTCCGACACACGCTGTAGACCAATCATAAAGGACTGCGCCATCTGACCAATCACAGCAGTGAGGGCTAACGGGAAGGCGGGGTTTACACAGACTGATTCTTCGAACTGCTTCATACGAGTCGTTTACAAATCATTTAGAAATGGGGTAAAATTAAATCTATTTTTGGAGAAAACTAAAGTGTTTTTTGACTTTGCATACA
>JAUMHQ010000063.1:3891455-3903155 GCA_032361165.1 Enteromius paludinosus | reverse complement strand
CATTCATACTACCCCCATTCATACTATATAGAACGTACTGTTTTAACGGTCGGGTAGTACGTTCGGTTTTAAATGTAATACCTACTTAAGCAGTATGCGATTTCGGACGCAGCCTTAGTGTTTTATTTTGTTCATTCAATATAGAAGTTAATGGTAACCAAAACTGTTTGGGTACCAACATTCTTTCAAACATCTTCTTTTATGTTCCACAGAAGAAAGAAAGTCATACAGGGTTGGAACAACATGGGTGAGTAAATAATGACAGACCCTTTAATGGCTTAAAGTTTCTTGCTGACTAGCAATCGTAAAACCTGCAATAAAACACAAAACAGTAACATTCTTCACTTAAAAAGCCATTGACTTTGTCCATAGTGAATTGTTTGGCAATAATGTGCAAACCCTTCCATTAAAACCTACTACAAGTTCTCACTTTGTTACAGTTGCTACATATCAATGTAGCAACCTCGTTTTTTGTTTAATTATATCATTTCCAGTACCTTACAGGATAAAAAAACTGATCCGTACAGTCAATATTCCTATACTTTTCTGCTTAATGTCTATGATTTGTATTGGAGCCGGTTTTTTTTTTTTTTTATATATATAACTTCTCTTTAAATCCATATGATTGGTGAAAATACTTAATTAATCACAAACAATGAAGAATATACACGCTCACGAATCCATACACTTATACAATGTGCATACTCTACCAACTAACTACAAAAGCATCGCAGCACAAATTGCATTTGTAGGAGTAGGAAATTTAGCGTGTTTTAATTTGAGGTGACACTCTTTAAGAGCTTGTCTATGTAAGCAGCACATCATGCCTTTAGGGAACACAAGCTCTGACAGTTTCAAAGCCCCCACTGAGTGAGATACAAGAAAGAGACACACCACAGCATGCAACTGCGTGAACAGAGGAGAGAAGAATCATGCGGGTTGCATGACACCCATTACGAGCTGCTGTTCTTTTAGCTTAAGTGTTTTCTTATCAAGACTGTCAGCATGAAATTACTTGCAGATAATTCTAGAGCAATATTACGAGTGTTGTAATACAAGAGCATGCTCTAACTACAATTGCCCTTCATTTAAATTAAAAAATAAAGCATGGGAACAAGATCTCATGTCATACATTTTTACACCGAAAGCCTTTTTTTTGTATAATGTGCTTTTGTTTGAGAATGTGCAGATGTTTTACACAGGAAGTGCATTTTTGATGCATGTGTCAGTGACACAAGGGACAAAACCTTTACCAAATTTCTGCATTCTCTTGGATTTCACGAAAAGTACATGCATATGTCATTTTCACAATAACGTCTAATGTTTTCTTTTTGTACGTTTTCAGTTCCTCTTCTTGTGTGGCTTAAACCCAGCTCACCTGGCAGGTAGTTACTACACTAGCGAGCGAAAGAACACAATTAACTAAACACAACATATGGCCCCCATCAGCAGCTGCATCTGAGCTCTGAAATCAGTGTAAACTCACTCTCCAAACACTTACTAACAGTTTGTTATCTGATTGGTTTTAACAGCTGTCTGTTTACAGCTCTTTTGAATTTCCAATGCAAAGACCACCAACCTCTCACCACACACAGAGTTCATTAACCACACAAACACAAACCAGGTGATGTGCATGTGCGTTTTGTGACAGATGCATCTTGAAATATCAGCTGGTCCACCATTCTTTATAAATTGGGTAAAACGATTAGTATATGTAACAAAAAAAAAAAAATTTCCGATGCTACATTTAATTCAATGTCCCATTTTGTGTGTGTGCAAATTTTACTAGTAATTTCTGAGTGAAAAATACTTGATGGACAATTTTTTTAGTTTTTCTAGTTTTTTAGTGCAAATGGTCGAGTTAGAAATAAATCCAAAAATAAAAACTTTCAAGAATTTTCTTGAAAATATCACAAATCCTGGTTTCAATGACTTTCAAACAATGTGGTAAGTACAGAGCATTGTTTACCAATAGAAATGACTCAAAGACAATCAACTCATGTTTATGTTTGCCTATGGGTCTTATCTATAATTCCAGGGGTTTGGGATATTATACTGACATTTATCTGCCTGGATGCATTACATCTGTTTACTCATGCCACTCATTCCACTTTACACCAGTGCTAGTACATAAAATAAACATTAATAGTTAATGATCACGTGATTTCAACATGACGGCGCCCATGAAGTTGCGACCCGCTCTATCCAGAAAAGCATTTTTTTCCCCTACTAAAAGAATGATGTCTGGAGTCATCTAAGTGGACTGAATGTCACCAAAACTGCTTTTCATTACGTGCAAAACTTTTTCAATTAGCAAAAAGAGGAAAATTGTGAGTTCAGCTTTAAAATAATCATCATTACCCCCTTTTTTGTTCTAAGTTAACGGTAGTTGACCGGACTCGTTTCTTTTACAGTTCATTAGGTGCAAGTTGGATTCCAGAAAGAATGTAATCCTTATCCACATAAACATATTTAAAAAGACGAGCTCTTCTACTTAATGCATGCAGGTTTGATGTAACTTACCTCGGCGTGACAGCAGACTACAGCGAGGAGGAAAAACACGGGTAAACACCGAAACATCTGTAACGGGCGTAGCGGGCGGAGAGAAGGGAAGAAAAGACATTACAAACAGAGAAAGGGTTCCTCGCAATAGGACACAAGTTGTTTAGACGCTGTAAAAGATGCAAATAGTGTTCAGGTTTTTCACCATTTTTGTGAGAAGAGCCGATTGAGTGTGCTGGAGGAGGAAAGCGCGGCGTCTCGTCTCGCTCCGCTGTAGATGTGGATCTGAGGATGTGATCGCAGGAAACTCGCTCAGGAATCCGATTCTTCCCCCTCCGTGACGTGGCCCGTGAGGAGCCGTGGAGCAGATCCAGATAAAGAGCACACACTCACATTCACACACTCCTCGAGAGCGACTGACCGGCTCGAACTGCTGAAGGTTAACGTTACAGTCCAGGGTATGCTGCATGCTGATTAATTGTGAGAGGATACAATATTGCTTTCGGTCAAAGTTAAAAAAATAAATAAATAAAAGTTATAAGCTCAAACATTGACCAAACGCAGAGAAATATACTGAAATTGATCAAAATGTGATTACAGAAAGACTCATCCAGTTTAATATGAGAATTAATAGAAATGTATTTATCACAGCTGTTGGTTACACTTCTAAATAAAGAGCATTTTATTTATGGGACAGATTTAAATTAAATTAAATGAATTTTTATTTATTTATTTTAAGTAAATGAAGGTCACATTGTCTTTTGTCATACGTTAATAAGCCTACGTGTAGCCCAGATTTTATGATATAACATCTAAAAAAATAAGATGTTTTTAAAGCAAGAAATGTTTTTTGAGGATCTTTTATACGTATATACAGTGTTGGGGAAAGTTACTGATAAAAGTAACGCATAGCAATATTGTATACTCTCTAAATACTCTCTAAAAAAAGTAACTAATTACATTAGTTACTTTTTATGAAATGCATATGTTACTTTTGCGTTGCTTTTTAAATATGGGCAGAGCTTGAGTTTTCACACCAAAAAGTGTCACGAGTAAACCTCCGGCTGAAGAAAAAGTAAATTCACTTCTGTAAGTAGAATACAGGAGAAGAAGGTTCAATACTCTTCAGCAATAAAAAAAACAATGAAGCCCAATAGTTAGTTTTTGAAGTAATTCTTGCTTGTAAGTGTGGTTGAACTGGATCATCAGAGGTCAGCAGCAAAGACATTAGTTAATAAAATGGGATTACATACATTTGTGTAATTTAATTTTTGCAAGTTTGCTTCATATTCTGAGTTTATTTTAATTTATTTTGAGAGTTAGATGAATTAATGCACATTTACATTAGTCTAGAAATACACTGTATTCTCACACCGCACACAATGCTCTGTATTTCTGGGGTCTGGAGATTTGTCAGTCAAGGCAACAAAGTACCTGGTGTTAGATTTTTGAAAAAGCAACTCAGTTATATTACTCTACAATTAAAAAGTAGTGTGCTACTTTACTAGTTTCTAGGAAAAAGTTATATTATTACGTAACTCACGTTAATTGTAATGCATTACCTCCAACACTGTATATATATATATATATATATATATATATATTCAGTTATTATAAATTAATGTTTCACAGTCATTGCTCCATGTTGCTACTAACAGAGCTTTATTAGAAGGTGGTAAACTTGTTTATACAGCGGAATAGTTTGAGATGAAATATGAAATGTGATGTGCACAGAAAGGAAAAACGAAGGTAAATATCAGCTCTCAGAAGAATATTTTTTATTAAAGTTGAGGTCTATAAAATAAATAAATCAAATTAGCAATATTTCTAAGTAAGCAAAAAGCTGACTGTATTATGGCAAATCAAAAATCTGTGATTTACTCGCCCTAATGGGCTTATCTCTTGTGGTGGCAGGGAGCCACTGCCATCCTAGGATAAAACCTTGCCAACCTGTCACTTTAGCGTCCTATTCAATAAAATGTAAGCAGTGGTCCCTAGACTTCTTTCAGGAGCTGTGCTTCGTGAAGAGATGAAAGCCTGTGTACCATGAAAAAATGGCAAGACAACAGCAGCTCCTTCTCTTAAGTTCTCCTCGCAGGCTGCACACACATGAACCACGAGTGTATCACGAACAAATGGCTCTTATGAAGTAGTTGTTTTTATCGTATCAGAAACATACAGCACCACTGTATTTTAACAGAAATAATCATTAGTCAACAATAGTTAACAACAAATATTACGTTAGAACTAGCAAATCAATGAACAATACTTCTACAGCATTTACTTTGTTAATGCTAATTCCAGCATTTGCTGATGCATTAATAAAATCAGAAGTTCATTTTTATGAAATAATGTTAACAAAGAGGAATAAATACTGTAATAAATGTATTGTTCATTGTTTGTTTAGTTAATACATTAACTAATGTTTGCAAATGATACCTTATTGTAAAGTGTTACCAATAAATGCAAATGCATATTCATGGACATTAAAAGGAATAGTTCACCCAAAAATACACATTTTTGTCATTAGTTACTCACCCTCAAGTACTTTCAAACCTGTACGAATTTCTTTGTTCTGCTGAACACAAAGGACAGTTATTTTGAAGAAAGTTTGTAACCAGGCTGATTTGGGGCACCTTTGACTACCGTAGTATTTCTTTTCCCTATGGAAGTCAATGGTGACCCAAAACAGCCTGTTTACCAACTTTCTTTAAAATATCTTCCTTTGTGTTTGGCAGAACAAAACATTTATACAGATTTGGAACTGTAAGAATGAATGAGAACAGAATGGTCTTTTTTGTCTGAACTATTCCTTTAACGTGTGTCAGGCCCTAAATCCATAAACCATGCATGAATGCTTAATTCATTGTTGCCACCTCTCACATGCCACCCTAATAAATGTGATTTGACACCTGCCCCCCTTCATGTTGTTCTAAAGATGAGATTCTAGGGAGAATAAGACTCTCTGCAAATAAAGCCCTGAGTTTCAGGGTATTCATGACAGAATTTTCATTTTGAGTGAACTATCACTTCAACCTAACAATTCAGTAGCTGCTTCTCTCTTGTAGTTAGTCTAGTTGAAATGCAGAATTTCGATGAGATGCGGGTTTGCCAAATGACTGTACCAATTGAAATGATATCCATGGCAAATCCACATTGGCTCTCTTCTTTTTAAAAAGGGAAATTGGGCTTTGATGTATCAAAAGGTGGGGGTGTTGAGTTGGTGTCAATGTACAGTATATGCTAATTTGGCAATGAATTTCTACTGTAATAAAAGTGTGAAACAAAAGTGCACACTTAATGCCAAAATACTTTGCTCTCGATTAAGTGTTCAAGTACATTCGTTGAGCCACATAGATCTGTTTTTGTGAGACTTGCCAATCATGAAGGGCAAATAGAGGCTTACCTAACCCAGTCTTTGTCCTCCTAAGGTCTTTCAGCCAAGAGTGCTTGGTAATCAGAACAGCACATAATTGCCTCTCCACAGCTACTTTTCATCACTGTTTATCTAACAGTATCTGCATAAATTCCCTTCATGAATGAATAACCTGTCACAAATGCATCTGCTTTTCAATCTCCTGTTCTACACCTTTAACACCAGCCAGTCAGATATTCAGAAGCAAGGTCACTGCTAAAGAAGCCTTGGTTTATCCTCCTGTATAATCCATTTATCTTCCTCTTTCACGCAACCACCAACACATCAGCACAGCTGGTAAAACACACGTTGCTTTGAAATGTATAGGTATGTCCATGAGGAGAGAGGTGTAATTATTCACAGTAAAAGTGGAAATGCGAACAAAACGACAAATGGTCCAAAACTTACTCTTGCGCAATATATTAGCAGTGCTCAACAAATGAAAACAGCTTTTGATTTTATATTTTCCTATATTACAAAGGGTTCATGTACTGCAATGTTGTGTAGAAAGATAGCCTTAATGCCATTAATTCAATGAACTGTACAGCAGCAGTGGCATTGGAGACGTGAAAAAAAATCAAATATTCAAATTTCTATTCAAAATCTTCACAATCTTTTGTCCAATAATGAACATCTGCTTAATTTACTCACCTTCAGACTGTTTCTTCATCAGAGCAGATTTGTGACAAGAAATATCAGCAGTCCTCTGTCTATAATAATGCTTTCTGAATTGCAAAAAATGAGAGAACCAGGAAAAAAAATAGGCAGAGATCAAACACACTTTACAATTAAGAAGATATGTGGGTGGATTTTGATAGGAGGACAACAGGGGATGGACTTTTTCCACTGAAGGATGTTAACAGACTTAAGGTTAAAATACTGTAATGATGAATTTGTTTAATACAAGCCTCCATTTTTCACAAATTTTAACTCATATATTGGAGTGATGTGGACTACTTGTGGATTATTGTGATGTTTTTATCAGTTTACTCTCATTCTGACGGCACCCATTTACTGCAAATTATCCATTTGTGAGCAACAGATGCAATGCTGAGTTTCTCCAAATCTGTTCAGATCAAGAACAAAAATCATCTTGGATGGCCTGAGAGTAAGGAAATCCTTGTTTCTGTTAAAACGCAATTGGACAGGTTTCTTGATTGAGTGATCTGCCAGTTTTGGCTGGTCCAAAGCCTCTGTGCTGAAGGCTACCTAGATGATCTATGAACAAAAATGTACTTTATTTTTAACGCATACAGTGAGTATGGAAAGTATTCAGACCCCCTTAAATTTTTCACTCTTTGTTATATTGCAGTCATGTGCTAAAATCATTTAAGTATTTTTTCCCCCCTCGTTAATGTACACACAGCAAACCATATTGAAAAGACAGAATTGTTGACATTATTACATACACGATACATGATTTATTAAAAAAGAAAACTGAAATATCACATGGTCCTAAGTATTCAGACCCTACACTCATATATGTCTCTCAGTATTTAGAAGAACCCTTTTGATCTAATACAGTCATGAGTCTTTTTGGGAAAGATGCAATACGTTTTTTACACCTGGATTTGGGGATCCTCAGCCATTCCTCCTTACAGATCCTCTCCAGTTCTGTCAGTATGAATGGTAAACGTTGGTGGACAGCCATTTTTAGGTCTCTCCAGAGATGCTCAATTGGGTTCTGGGCTCTGGCTGGGCTCAGGGCTCTGGCTGGGCCATTCAAGAACAGTCACGGAGTTGTTGTGAAGCCAGTCCTTCGTTATTTTAGCTCTGTGCTTAGGGTTATTGTCTTGTTGGAAGGTAAACCTTCAGCCCAGTCTGAGGTCCTGAGCACTCTGGAGAAGGTTTTTGTCCAGGATATCCCTTTACTTGGCCACATTCATCTTTCCCTCGATTGCAACTAGTCGTTCTGTCCCTGCAGCAGAAAAACACCCCCACTGCATGATGCTGCTACCACCATGCTTCACTGTTGGGACTGTATTGGACAGGTGATGAGCAGTGCCTGGTTTTCTCAACACATAACGTTCAGAATTCAGGTCAAAAAGTTCAATCTCAGACTCATCAGACCAGATAATCTTATTTCTTACCATCTTGGAGTCCTTCAGGTGTTTTTTTTAGCAAACTCCATGCAGGCTTTCATGTGTATTGCATGCTTCCGTTGGGCCACTCTGCCACTCTGGGTTTTTTTTTTTTTGTAACCATGTGCCTTGCCACAACTCTGTCTCTGAGCTCTTCAAGCAGGTCCTTTGACCTCATGATTCTCATTTGCTCTGACATGCATTGTGAGCTGTAAGGTCTTATATAGACAGGTGTGTGGCTTTCCTAATCAAGTCCAATTAGTATAATCAAATACAGCTGGACTCAAATGAAGGTGTAGAACCATCTCAAGGATGATCAGAAGAATTATACCTGAGTTAAATATATGAGTGTCACAGCATCTGAATACTTACTGAATACCATGTGATATTTCAGCTTTTCTTTTTTAATAAATCTGCAAAATTGTCAACAATTCTTTGTTTTTCTGTCAATATGGGGTGCTGTGTGTACATTTATGAGGAAAAAAAAAATCTACCTAAATGATTTTAGCAAATTGCTGCAATATAACAAAGAGTGAAAAATCTAAGGGGGTCTGAATACTTTCTGTACCCACTGTAAATTATACATGTCTGCATATCCATGTCCGACCTCAGAAAACCTTGAATCACTGTCAATGAAGCACTATGACTGAAAGACTTATTCTGGTGCAATGATATGATGTTAATTATGGTATGCTCTTGACAGCAATTGGAATTAAGTCACATTCTCAGCAATTATGAAAGTGAAAACTTTCTTGCCTGTCAAAGTACTGTAAGACAAGTTCCCTCCTATGACAGAGAATGCTGTCAGAATCATACAAACCAGATGTCCAGCACAGCTGATCAGTCTCATACAGCACAGGAAGAGTGTTTATCAATGCACTAATACAGATTCTTCTTCCCTTTGATCACGAGTATTAATCTTTCTGTTATCTGACCGAGGATCCTTTAAATAGTTTTGGCATATAACCATAATGCCCTAGAAATTACTTATGTGTATTCTCCTCTGCAATTACCATATCATTGCTGCAACTGTTCACTGCGTTAATTAATTAATACATTATTTAGTTTATAAATAACTGTTATTTTATAGGTTATAGCAAAGCATACCAAAACAAGAGCAACAAAGGTACTGTGATATATATGCATTTTACAAACATCACTTCAGAAGAAGCTTGTCAGAATAATGAAACTAATCAACAGCAGAATGCATGCTTGACCATCTAATATCTTCATGCAAAATCTTGTAGCCCTCAGAGATTGAGAATGTGTAATAGTTTTATAGAGATGAAACACCTCCCCTTTGTGGGTGATATGTGAAGTGCTGTTTAATGTGTAAATTAAAGAAGGTACACAATTGGGGATAATTATGATGTAGTGTGCTCTTTACCCTCAATAATGGGAGTTTCATGGTGAAAACTCTGCCAAATAAGTAGATAAGTGAAAATGAAATGGTAAATTTCAAGTGTGATGAGCTTCAGAATGTAATGTTATTGTAGTGAATGTGAAGGGCATCAGCTTTGCGTGGTTTGTTTATTTTCCAGCCACACAGATGCACACGCTTCCTGTTTCAAACATCTATATATAGAGTGAGTGAAGCACATACTATGACACACATAGGTATGCAAGATGTCTGTTAAAGATCTCTAGATCTTGATCTTTCAGATGTCAGTTTTAAATACATTCTAGCCTACAAATATATTAAAGACATCTAATAAACCTCTATTTGACATCTAAAAGGAAACATCCTATAGAAGTATTGCAGATGTAAATGAAGCCTCTGAGATGTACCATGTGGTAACAGTGGTATAACAACTATATAACATGCTTTAGAGACAAAATATCTGGCCCACCACTCCCTCCTTTCTTTTGACTTTAGAGAGCCTACTAATTATGCCGTAGATATTTGCATATTTACCTCAGCTTATAAGCAGTAAGTGATTAATGTGGTTTATAACCTTCAATGTTTCATTGCTTCCAAAAATGGTGCAATAATGGTGAAATAAATTGAATTTTAACAGCATGTGTTGAAACAACCCTCTGTTTCTACCTCTTCCTCTTATCAGCATATCTATAGTACTGTAGCCTCCAACCCTTAACAGTACTGACCATAGAGTAAGAAAGATAAACCCTTTTACAAACTCTCTGAAAATGATTAAATATAGATTTATTTGAATATTTTAATTAGTTTAATCATTTTAATGGTCAGTCATGAGTAAATGTGTGCATAAAAATGTACTGCTTCCTAATGAATGCTTCAGTTATTTATTCAGTTTAATATTAAAGTGGCCCTATTGTGGTTTTTTGAAAATAAGCTTTGATGCAGTGTGTAACAAAGCTGTAGGTGAATAAAAACATCCTGCAAAGCTTTAAATCTGAAAGTGCACTTTCCCTATTGTTTCTCAAAAGAAAGAGGCGACTCTGAAACATTGACATTGTCTTTTCAATGGTCTGAATCAATATGGAGATTTATTCTTAGCCACTAGGTGCCGTCTTTGTAGCGGTAAACTGCTTTAAATGAAATCAACCAATCACCGGAATGGTTAAACGAATTGTTCGGGAGTCTATGAACCAATGAGGTCAAAGTAAATGCATATTATAAGAAAATGACAGTGTTTTTTCACCTTGCATCCATGTCAAACTGTTGTTTGGGACCCAGT
The DNA here is from genome assembly GCA_032361165.1 of Enteromius paludinosus. NCBI lineage: Eukaryota > Metazoa > Chordata > Actinopteri > Cypriniformes > Cyprinidae > Enteromius > Enteromius paludinosus. The sequence goes on along the minus strand of JAUMHQ010000063.1, from coordinate 3,892,500 downwards.
GTGCTTGATTTTTTATTTGGTGGCACTAAAACTAAAACACTAAAAAGGACACGGCATGTAAAAGGTAACAATGTTTATTCACAAGATGAGTATTTAACACAGGTAAGCAAACTGAAGAATCCAATTAACTGAATAATGATAGCTTCAAACAAAAGAGTATATTTTCGCTGAGTTGATTTTTGTGAAGCGCTCTGTTTAAGACGAGAAGGCAGAACGCGCTTGTTTTCTTTATTTTATAAAATCACAGTTTGTTGATGTTGTAGAGCCTTAACAGTAACCTTATCTTTATCAGAAAAAATGATGGTGAAGACTGTAGTATTCAGTATTGGAATTTAGTTCCGTTAAAGGACTGTAGGAAGGATCACTTGCCCTGGTGGGCCGGTCAGAACCCAGGAAATTAGTCCACAACAGTTATTTCCTTAAATTTCTTTACTCTATCATCAAGCATGTAATAGGTGTGGTCTGTACAGAGATAACAAAGCAAGAAAGTAAATAATATTGAAATCAAATCCAATAATTTGACATTCCAATAGCACTATTATTAATATGAATGTAATACAGTAAGTGGGAGACCACAGCTATAAAGTGGCAAATGAGCATCCGTATAGGCCATTTAACCACATAATCTTCCTCCACACACTGATGCTTACAATACACAATAGGCCTATAAACTAGAAACAGCAATTATGTAAGGAATAATTGACGACGGGCCGTTGAATTATTAGAAAAATAATGCACACCCGAGGTGGTTCGCGTCGTGGCCGTTACACCTCGGGTGTGCATTATTTTTCTAATAATTCAACGGTCCGGAGTCATTTATTCCGCTTATAGGCCTACTACGGTTGCCACACCTCAAGATATCGATCAGATGATATATTTCAAGAGATTCGTCCGGTTTTTCTTCTTAAATCGCTATTGTGAGTGGGATTATTTCTTACGCATCTCATCCAACGACTCTTTTGCTAGTTCCAAAACGTCATTTTAAAGCTGGCAATGGAGGCTTGAGCCGCTGATAGCAGACTAATGCAGTTAATAATGAAGTTAT
>JAUMHQ010000063.1:3859635-3870205 GCA_032361165.1 Enteromius paludinosus | reverse complement strand
ATACAGGCACGTGGAGGCCACACACACTACTGAGCCTCATTTTGACTTGTTTTAAGGACATTACACCAAAGTTGGATGAGCCTGTAGTGTGTTTTTCACTCCAAATCCAGACCTCCATGGGTGAATACATTTTTGTGTGATTTTGCTGTCAGCACACTCAACTATGTAACAAAGTACTTAATAAGAATATTTTATTAATTCAGATCTAGGATGTGTTATTTTAGTGTTCCCTTTATTTTTTTGAGCAGTGTATATTTAACTCAATACAATTTAACTAATGAGAACATAAAAGAGCATTTACAAAATAACCTGGCTGTCTCTAAATTCATACTCTCTCTGTCTGAGTTAGTAAGGAATTACCTAGTTTAATGAATGAGTGTAGATTGATTTGTAATCTAGATCAGATCTGTCATGCTGTTAATGTCATGTGACCTACCGCCAGTGTTGCTTCGCTGCTTCATAATGATGTTTGCGATTTCAGGTGCAGCACACCATCATTACTGTACATTTTATATTTCAACATTGATTTTTTTTGTTCTCTGAATGGCCCAGCAGCCATAGGCAAGTCTAATCCAGCTCGACATCAGCTCCTGTACTGCCGTGTTGGGATTGGTTTCCACCTACAGATTGTGATGAATGGCAGTGTATGGGGCGTGCATGAACCTTCTGAGTACAGTATGATTTATTTACCTTCATTACCTTGATTTATTAACCTAACCTTCATTAAGATAGGGGAAAAAAATCTTAATAACACAATCACACACTTATCTTCTTTTTATATTATTCTCAGTTTTTCTTCTTTTTGTCTTTAAGGCTTGCTGAGGGTGTTTGCTGTCAGGCCGGGCATAGTGGGTATTCGTGGTGTGAAGAGTGAACAATATTTGTGCATGAATCAGGAGGGAATTGCACATGGAATGGTGAGAAATGTCATCCATTACACAAGACATGCAACTCAATGGCAAAACATAACTTTTCTCAAGATCATCTTTGACTCTGTAAAGCCTCATATAATGTATTGAACTTTAGACAAAATATAAAAGAACACTTTCTCAATATATGTGAATATATGTTTTGTGTCATATTTGATACATCAGGCTTTTATGGCTTGTGTAGAATGATATAAAGGCCCAAACTGAGATAATAATCGGTGAGATTTCACCAAGTACAACATCCTTGTTGATCCTGGAACAACATTCCAATCAGAATTGAGGAAGAATTTTTCTGGAAATATCTGTTTAAGGCTTCTAATCATAGCTCAGTGCTTCAACACCCTTGTTAATCAGCTGCCATTTCAGGTTTAAAGGTAAGGTTTGGAATAAGTTTATATTTTTGGACAGTAATGTTGATCCAGGATCATGCCGTACTTGGCAAAATCACAGCGACCTATAATCATCACATGGTGCAGCTGATTGGTTCTCGCTGCTCAAAATTCAAATGCTTGGCTAGCGCTTGCTGTAGCAGTTGCATCATGCTTCAGAAATGCTCCACCTTCCCCAGCTCCACCTCTATAGACCTGCTATTAGGTGATTCATGTATGGTAAATGGGGGTTATCATTTGTGTTATATGTGCAGCAGCAGTATTTCCTACATGCTCACAGCAGCATGTTGTGTTGTATTGGTAGTAGCAAGTCTCTGTACTTACTCTGCCGCAGCAGCAGCATAACAAGACCAAACGCATTAAAGGGGTCATATGATGCGATTTCAAGTTTCCCTTTCTATTTAGAGTGTTCAAGCTGTTGCATGTTGTGCATAGATCAGATCGCTGAAGTTGCAAAGGTTAAAGTTTCAAAACCAAAGAGATGTTCTGTATAAAAGTTATAACTTGTCCACACCCCCCTAAAGCGGCTCATTTAAACAACCCCCCATTTTTCTACATCACACCGTTTAATTTGATAACACCACCCAAATGTTAAGCAAAGAAAGTAGGAAGAGCCATTATTCTCACTGTAGTGTTGCTAGACTTGCTGTGTTTTCAGCAGCGAAGGGTAGTGCAGACATGGTGTTATGTTTACGAGGCATGATGCAACACAACATGTAAAAAGACAGTACAAAGTCATGATATTCAATAATTATGTCTCCACTGGACACATGTGCAATAAATAAAAAATGTGTATCTCTTCTTTGCTGTAGAAGTTGTTCTCAAATGAATGCCTGTTCAAAGAGAGCATGGAGGAAAATCATTTCAACACATACTGTTCCTTAAGCACTGGCTTTTTCGTGGCTTTATCCCGGAAAGGGCAGCTGAGGAAAGACAAGAGGGTAGACCGGCACCACAAATGCGCTCATTTCCTTTCCCGCCAACCCGTATCTAATTAAACACATTACCTAACTGTCAAGCTATGACATGCAGTATTAACATTCAGACATGAAATCCACCCATTCTCATGAAAGTGCATATAAAGAGAATGGTAAATAAAAATGAAAACTTGTGGTATTGATACACAAAAATGGACTTTGGTGTGTTTATACTACGCAATGGGCAGGATTAGGTAAATAGATAAATATATTATGTACATGAAAATTTTGTATCATATGCACGCCAACAAGTTTTGTATCATATAAGCAGGCTAACCACATGTTTATACGGCAAAGCCCATTTTTGCGTATCAATAACATAAGTTTTCATTTTTATTTACCATTCTCTTTATACGCATTTTCATGAGACCAAACTATAAAAATTCAGTGGATGTTGTAAGCTCATGAATGACACATTAAAACAGATGTACTGGTTTACTATGTTCTTTCAACAGAGCTATTTCAAAATGTTGGTTCAAGCTTAAACTGTTGCAGAACTCGCAGGGTGAAAGTAGTCTGTGAATAATGCACAGCTGCTATTTTCTACATACTGCACATTTTGTCTCTCAGATACTCACTGTATTTTTATTTATTTCGAATGTTTAAATTGATAAATGACCCATAAATGTTGCATCTTTATTTTTACTTGATAGGTTCATAGTTTATGTGTACAATGAATGTGTAAATATTTATTTATTTGTATCTAATGTATGTATCGTAATTGTAAAAGTCATCTAAATACATACTACTATTATTTTATTGTTATTTATTTACTCATATTTTATTAATATTTTTAATCAACTATTATTTTATGATGTCATTATGTTTTTTTTTATATTTCTGTTTGTTTTTTAAGTACTTTAACTTAAATTGTCAACTTAGAGAACATTCAAACAAATTATTTATATTTCTAAAAATTTAAGTTTGCACTAATACAGACATCAGGATTTCCTGTGAACCATTTTGTCATGCATACATTTGATATGTCTACTTTTACTACTATGTAGTGCATGTCAAGGCCTCGGCAGATGCTTAGCTGCTATATTTTATCTCATTGTTTGAAATAAACCTGATGCATCTGACAGTTTTGAACTCAAAATAAAGATGAACTTGCTTAATAAAAGTGAATTTTGGACTTTGCAAACATTTTATTTGTGTTTGTAGTTCTGAACTGAATCCTGAATCGATCCAAAATCGATCTGAAATAGTAGACCATCCGTGGACTTGGCATACTCTTTTCAACATACTACGCTTTGGGACATACTTGGGACAAACTTCTTTTAATATCACATATTAAGGTTGGTGTTGTTCATTAGCACTGGCCTCACTCTCCACCCATGTGGTTTAAAGATTCACTGACACATTAGTGCGTGTGGTGTTTTTGCGTGGGTCCGGCTGAGGGCTTGTTTACAGCCCTATTTACTGAGTGTTTACCCAGACCTGTTTGACAGTAAGGCTGCCCATTGCAGTCCCTGTGTTGCCACGTCTGCCTGTGATCACTGCTTGACTTGCAATCCTCTCTTGTGTGTTACTCAGCTGACAATAAAGCCTTTTTGAACTGTGATTGAATCCCTGTTTTAATTTCATGACACACGGCTCTCGGCCTACCATGCTTCACGTCACAAAGGCCTCATCCCTTCTTTCTTCAAACTATAAAAGCAGTTAAAGGAGTTTATGTAACCTTTAAACTACAACTTACTCTCTCAATCTGTCCATTCAGCTAACTTTCTATACCTACATTTAAATCTTGCATTTTAACATTGTGCTCAGTGTTGTCTTCATGCAAATGCAGTCATTTAACACAAACACACTGAAAATAAACCATGACCTTTCTCATGTATAAATGACTTTGGCACTTTGAGCAGTTACATGACCCATTTCCTGTATCTTACTTGATGAGAGACATTTATAGTGTTTTAAAAATTCACATTTTCATAGTTTTATTTTTATTTACAATTTTTTTCAATTTAAAGTCTAAATGTCTGTTCTACCGCTACTCATCTTTGTTTTTCCACCAAATCATTTTCAATAATATCTCAGTTATATGTTACTATTTAACTTACATTGGTAAGGTTTCTGTGACCCCTTGCAAGATCTCGGCAAAAATGTGATTTATTCCTAAACATGATGCATGTTGCGATAGACCAGGGATGTCAAACTTAGTCTTAGCCAAATGGCCCAAATGTCTCACACTGAATCATTATAAAGTCTATCTTTTCTCAATCTTCATATCTGTTTCCTATTATTTAAAGGCCCTCCATTCACCTCTGCATTTGATCAGGGCCACAGGCCTCTCTGTAAGCTGAGCCGTATTGAGGGAGACGTTGGGTGATCTGATCCCCTCTCACGATGACATGACTTCTCAGCACTCAAACCGATCAGATGTCCCTCTTTACGGCTGAGAGTCTGTCTCGGTATGTAATAGTGAGTTAAGAAGACCAGAGGAGATCCAAAATGAACAGATCAACACAAAGAACAAGTTTCAAGCTAATCAGACAAGATGGACTTTATAACTCTATTAGGTAAATTAGATGTGTGTTGTTTTTTTGGTCCATTATCACTACTGTCTACCTTCCTTACTAATTTCTACTTCTTTTGCTGTCTTTCCCCAGTTAAATGTTAAATTAACCGTTTGGGTGTTGTTAAGATGAGCTGTTGAAGTAAGTCATGGCTAATCCAGATGAACTGGAGTGTGCAGCAGGTAGTGATGTTGGGGCTGATATAAATGGAGGATCTAGTCGAGACACAACACAGACAGATGGTCAGGTAAGACCACAGAGCAGCTCTTTTATGTTTGCATGTACAGATAAGGCTCTAATGATCCTATCAGTCATAAGGACGGAAAGAAATGGTTTACTTTCAGTTAGTAAATTGTGAAAAATTTCATTAAGAAACAGTATAACCACATTACTAAGCATGACTTTCTGCAGTCTAGAAGACTAGAATAGTATTTTCTAGTAAAATGTACTTCAGTTATCTTAAACCTAAAAGCAAATTTGAAATGTGGTCTTGGCTTGAAGTGCCAACTAGAATGGAGAAACAAAACAAAACACAAATACAACCCGCAATGTACCGCGTAATTTACACAGAATTTGTAGATGTGTTTCTGCCGACCCGTACTGCTTGTGGTCTTCTGCTGAGGAAATCCAACAACCAATTACACAGTGAGGTGTTGAGCCCCAGCTGGACCAGTTTTTGAGTGAGTAGTTGGGGTGTTATAAGTGTTAAATGCTGAACTGAAGTCTATGAATAGCATCGGTCGAGCGGTTGGGCCGATACGCAAACTGGAAGGGGTCCAGGGAGGAGGGCAGGACAGACTTGATGTGTTGCATGACTAGCCGTTCGAAGCACTTCACCAGGATGGGAGCAAGTGCAACAGGACCGTAGTTGTTAAAGCAGGAGGGAGATGACTTTTCGGGACCTGAATGATAATGGTGGCTTTGAAACATGTGGGGATGACAGCCTGGATCTCTCAGTGCATGACTAGAAATGTTGTCAGGAGCTGGAGATTTACGTGCATTGATCCTGCTGAGGGATCTCCTCATGCTGTCCGGGGACAGAGTCATCACCTGGTCATCTGGAGGGGATGGGGTCTTCTGTGCGGTGGTGCTGTTTTGCATTTCAAAGCGAGTGAAGAAGGTGTTCAGCTCGTTCAGCAGGGAGATGGTGCTGTCACATGTCTGTGGTGGGGGCTTGTGATCTGTGATGGTCTGAATGCCCCGCTACAGGCTCCGTGTGTCTCTGCTGTCTCTGAAGCGATGGGATATTTTCCTGGAGTACTGCCTCTTAGCCTCTCTGATGCCTCGGGAAAGGTTGGCCCTCGCTGTCTTCTCTGAAGGCAACGTTCCGAGCTTTCAGCAGCATGTAGACCTCTCCTGGCACCCATGGCTTTTGGTTGGCCCGGACAGTCATGGTTTTATTGACTGTTACATCCTCAGTGCATTTGTTGATGTAGCCTGTAACAGTCTCTGCGTACTCATGGAGGTCAGTGGTGTTGTTGAAGGTTGCAGCCAGGGGCGTCTTAGTTGGGTGAAAAGTGGGACTAAATTACCAGGGCCCATGAGGAGTGAAATTTTATTTTCCTTTAAATATAATTTTTTAAAATCATAATAAATGTTGTTAACTAATGTAAATGCTAATATTTTGGGTAATAAATGGTGTCGTAGGTAGTTGTGAACCTCAAGCTTACGGGGGCCCATGGCCACTGCTTGTGCATAGGGCCCAGAATTTGGTTGCAGCCTGCTTAAACATACTCCAAACAGTGTTAAAGCAGTCCTGTAGAGCCTCTGAAGACCCTTCTGGTCACACTTGTATCTGCTTACGAACCGGTTTGATGACTTTAACGAGTTTGTAAGCGGATAGCATGACATTGATGTGGTCTGACGCGCCGAGGTGGGGGAGGAGGAAAGCTTTGTAAGCTCCTCTCTGGGTGGTGTAAACAAAGTCCAGCGTGTTATCCCTTGTTGGAAAGTCTATGTGTTGCTGTATTTTTGGAAACACAGACCTTTGGTCTGCATCATTGAAATCCCCAGTCAGGATGAGAAAAGCATCAGGGTGGGCTGTCTGCTGCTCAATAATGTGCTGGTACAGTTAATTCAGTGCCTCACTCCTGTTGTTGCCATTGGAGGAGGGAGGGATGTACACAGCACACAGTAGTATGGCTGTATATTCCCTCGGTTGATAGAATGGCTGGCACTTAATAACCATCAGCTCCAACACTGGTGAGCAGTGTTTGCAGACTGCAACAGCATTGTGGCACCAGACGTCATAAATATAAACACAAAGTCTTACTTCCTGCGATGACAACTCTATCAGCACGTTAGTTGGTCGAGTTGAATAGCGCAGTCCAGGAAACTGTCACTGAGCCATGTTTCCATGAACACAAAAACACAACAGTCCATTACATTCCTCTGAGATTAACGTAGTAGTCGGATAACGGCCGGTTTATTTTCTAGTGAGCGTATGTTTACCAGAACGATGGAGGGGATGGCTGCTTTGTGTATAACATTATTCCACATATTTTGGTAATGTCCATAATCACTGAAACACTTGTACATGGTATAAACTGGTAAACTGTATAAAGACTGGTGGTTTTTAATAAATTATCTACTAAATTATACTAGTTTACTATTTGTATCAGTATTGTAAAAGATATGGTGTACCCAGTATGTAGTGTAATAATAAACTACATCATACTGCATATTTTATTACAATAACACTTTGTTCTAAATCATAATATCGAATGCAGATATAATATCTAAAGCAGATGTTTGCTTATATATACACACGAGTAGGTACTGTGGAGGTACTCTATAGTTACAAAATAGGTATGCTATAAATTACTTAATATTAATACAGTACAATGTGCCCTATTTTCTTAATTATTTTTACTGAAATGCCACCTAAGAAAATTCTGTATAAATGCTCTGGAAGAATGTTGGATCACTTTTGAGTCTTGTTTCCACAAAGGGTACAACCGATCAGATTTATCCTGAGAAAATAGAGGTGGTTTCTGTAACTGAGAATGACCTTCCTTCTGTGGATACCCCGACCCTACTCAACACCAGTCCTCTGGACAGCTCAAGTGCCAGTCCTGCTCCAGATGACAGCACCATCAAACCAACCAAAGACCCTCTCGCAGAAACCCCTTCAGCCCAGCCCAGCCTTTCAATGCCACTTACCAAAGTTCAGCCTTTTGTTACAGGTAACAATATACATCATCAAAATGTGTACTCAGTGTCATGTCTTATTTATTTAAAAAAAACAAAAAAAACAAGTAACATTAGCACAGTTTCTGGGCGTGTGGTTTATAATTACATTCATAATTCCTAAATTATACATGATCCTTCAATACTGTTATCAGAAGCATTACTACAAACTCACACAAACACATTTTAGTCGTGCGAAACATCAGCACTAATTAAGCTTGTTGCTATCGAGTATTTGCACTTCATATTAAAATACACAAAGAGATTCAGTGTGTTTCTGTAGCACAAGCTCAGTTAGTAACACGTGATGCAAACATCAACAAGTACATAGCCTATTAATAAAAATTTAGCAAAGTGTCTGCTAAATGTGTAAATATGAATCTCTTTTGTCTCATGTATCTTATCACCTTATGAAACTGATATCAAGAGGATAAAACACTTAGAGGAAGACTGTTTGCACGTAGGATGGAGATACTTATCGGGGCCTGTGTCCTGCTCATCCTTATTATTGTGCTTGGAATTGGATTGGGTGGTGAGTAAATGTCTTTATTGAGCACTCAATACACCCAGAGATGTAGAGGAACACTTCATTTGACACTTTACTTGATTATAAATTTATGAGCTCTTCATGAGTGTTGTTCCTTTGGTACCTGGTTTCATGTGAACTAGTGTTATAGTGTTATACTGTAGTTTAGATTAGTATTGGGTGGTTTAGTGTTAGAGACCCTGGAGGATTTAGTAAAGATTGTATGTATGGCAAGATGGATGGATAGCTGGATGAGACCTAAGAGTGTAACAAAGACTTATTACTGTGTTTCCAAAAGGTTTATGCATTAATTAGCCACACAGTCAAATCTAAATGATGAAAAACGGCAAGTAAATTAAATAAGGTATTAAAATCTTGAAATGAATAAATAAATGAGCAGTATTCTCTGCTCTCAAACACCGGCCTCGCTGAAACCATGCCCACTCGTGGGAAAGCGTGGGAAAGACATGATTTCAGGCCCACCCAAAAAAAAAATCCTGATAGCAAAAATGGTGAGAAACCATGGAAGTCCGTTTTTGCGCCACTGGGTATTTTTTTTATATTGTTAACTTTTTTTTCTCAGAATTGCGAGATATAAAGTTGCAATTACGAGAAAAAAGCCAGAATTGCATGATATAAACTCGCAACTGCTAGTTGTAAAGACAGAATTGCAACTTTATTTATTGAAATTCTGACTATAAAGTTGCAATTCTGACTTTTTATTTTTAGGATTGTGAGATATAAACTTACAAAAAATGCTAGTTATAAAGTCCAATTCTGAGCAGAAAAAAAAACACAGATATTTTCTCAGAAATTTTTCACAAATCTGACTTTATAACTCGCAATTGAGTTTATTTCTCACAATTTATATATCACACAATTCTGTTTTTTTTTCTTTTAGAATTGCGACTTTTATATCTTGCGGTTTTTACTTTATAACTTGCCATTTTGAGTTTACATCCCACAATTCTGAGAAAATAGTCCGAATTGTAAGTTGAAAAGTCGCAATGTCTTTTAAAAAAATTGTATTCAGCGGTGGAAATTAATAGTGCAGTCAGTGAGTAAATTTTAGCAGAGTCTAGTGGTGAGGTAGGGAACTGCACACAGAGAATCTACGGATGTTGACACAGAATACAGATGCCGCTGTCAGAGATGATTTCTTTACAAAATTGAATTAAGGAATCAACTTATACTTATAGTCCTATGTACTTCGAAGTCCTATGGAATTGTTCACCCGAAAATGCCAAACAGAATGATGCGAGTAAATGATGACAGAATTTTCATTTTTGGGTGAACTATTCCTTTAATTATTCAACAAATCAATATGTTATTGTGAATATTATTGTTACTACTGTGTGTTTTTGTATTAATAACACACTCTGTTGAGCACTTAGGGCAGGGGTAGGCAACGTCGGTCCTGGAGTGCCACTGTCCTGCAGAGTTTAGCTCCAACCCTCAAAAATACTCACCTGCTTGAAGTCGTAGTCATCCTGAAGACCTTAATTAGCTTGTTCAGGTGTGTTTGATTAGGGTTGGAGCTAAACTCTGCAGGAAAGTGGCACTCCAGGACCGACGTTGCCTACCCCTGATTTAGGGTTATTGTAAAAACATGGCGGTGCAAAATAGCAATTTCCATGTAAATAGAAATAGATGTTGTTTTTAATTTCCTGGAATTTCAGCAGTCGAAGTAGTCCTAGTTGGGCAAACTTTGAGAGCAGTAAATGGGAGAGTACCACAAAAATACTTTAATTCCCATTTGCTCAAATAGCAAAAGAAAATCTTCCCGACTTTCAAAAAACGAAAAAAATTAAAAAAATTAAAATTCAGAGACTGATAATGGCAAGCAGAAAAGAGAACATTACCAACCCTCTCATACATGCTACATTAAAATACCCCAGCATTAGCGTTTGCTGTTTTGTTTGTAATTCGATGCAACACAAGCTACGAAAACGATAAGGTTATGTATATAACCCCGGTTCTTTGAGGGAACGACACTGCGTTGAGAAGACGCTAGGGGAACGCTCTCATGCGTGACGGCTCT
>JAUMHQ010000063.1:3738812-3755139 GCA_032361165.1 Enteromius paludinosus | reverse complement strand
AAATTCTAGGGTTGTAAATGGACCTGTAAAACCGTTTCTGGGCATTTTTTCCCCTTACCTAAGCTACATACCTTCTGCATATCAGAGAACAATTTATAATATTCTCTCAATGCATTCTATGGCACCTTTAATGAATAAAAATAATCTGAGCACATCAACTTACATCACATGTAAGATTAAATCTGTCCAATTTACTTAGATTGCACATTTCTTCAGCACCAAATAAAAATGACTTCAACACAATGTGTGGTGTATAAAATATTAAATTTATTCACAGATATAAAAAAAATACTTAACTTAAAATAGGGTATTAGTACATCCATGTCTTTCCACAGAAATGTGACATTAACATTAGTTAATACAGCGTTCATTCTTCTTATGATACATTAAAAGAAATTGCTGGCTTATCATCATGTTCTCTGCAGTTAGGCATGTCAAATCTCCCCAAAATCATATGGTCTATGAATTCAACAAAAACAGCTTGTTGTCGTTTGTGTGAAGTTTTTGACGTTTTCAGATCGAGGGACTTGTGCTTGTAATTCAGGATCTGGTGTGTCTTATCAAAAAATAATCAGTAGCCTAAACATATTATGCAAAACATTTATTAACATGAACAACATGTACATTATGAGTATCAGTACAAATAATTAGCGCACATGATGGGCCCTTATAAGATCATCAGTTTCTGTAAGATTTATACGAATTAATTCTGTTCACATCTTTGGTCTCACTGTAATTTGGAGAAATAGGCCCTACACATACAGTAAGTCTTATCAGATAAAACACAGTAACAAAGAAATAAACAAATGCACAACATATTTGCCTAGCAAATTTACCTCAGATGCCCAAAAGCAAGAAATATCTAATAAGCATTTCCATTGTTTGTGTAATGTAGAGTTCCAGTGAAACATCTGGAACCTCCTTCCTATTCATTATGACATAATCACAACGGGAAGGTTTTGTTAAGATCATGAGATCTCAATCATCATTCTAATTGTATGCAAGTGCAATATTCTCATCTAAATACAGTATATTACATGTCATATTTTTGCCCTTCACTTGACTCTTGATACTTATGAAATGGGTTGTAAACTGAATTTGGTAACACTTTACAATAATTTAACATTAGTTCACTGAATTAATAGAACAAACTGTCAAAATAAGCACTTGTTAAATTCAAAATGTATTATTTAATTTTAAAAAAATGTGTATAGTAATATTATTTAGCAGATGGACCTGAGCTAACATGAACTAACAATGAAAAGTTGCATTGTATTTATTAACTAACATCAATGAATACTGTAACATGTCTCATTATTAATGTTAATTAATGCATTACTGATGTCAACTAATGAGACTTTATTTGTAAAGTGTTCCTCTTCTGAAAAATAGCATGATTTCGATAATGCATGATAATGTTAAACCCCACAAAAATATAGTTCAGCTCTCACTCATCTAGTTGTATTTACAGATTTCTATCTAAATATAAGACATTTGTGAAAATGTAGGAAAAGTTACAGTTATTATAGAAGTTTGTTGCAGGTATTTCATAATACACTCGAGAAAGGTTTTTAGTTTTCATTTTAATTTGTTCAGTTCAACTTGATTAAACTTAATTGTTAAATGGAATCCCTTTAAATTGGATTACATGAAAAACTTTCATACATAAAATATAGTTCAGTACTCTATTACATTAAAATATTGATATTTCCTCATTTCTTACTGAACACCAGGAGTACTAAATACTATCAATAAAATATTATTGATATTGATTACTGGGTAATGCTTTATTTTACAGTGTCCTTGTTACGCATTACATGTACTTATTGTAATAATAACAGTGCATTATGCATAATAACATGAAACTCACTCTACACCAAGCCCTGTTGCTAACTATAACCCTAGATGCTGTTGATTAATATCACTCGACACCTAAATGTATAATGAAATTATACGTTTACTATATCAAGCACATTCACTGAATCATTCACTGTATCAATGACATCTTAAAATAAAGTGTAAAGGCCTGTTCACCCCAATAAATGTAATGAGAATTAGATCATCTTTCACACCAACACTATAAAATTCTGTTTATTAGAACGCATGCTGCAGTTTTGTGTGGCTCAAGCACTTTAAAGCAGCATAGGTTCTCATTGGCTGTCAATGATTTTACCAGCTGGGGGGAAAAAATCCTGAATGTGATGTTATTGTTACAGCTGTGTTGCAGATTTCTTATTGTTATCATGATAGTTAACATCCTTGGTGTAAACAGGCCTTTACCATTTACTGATATGATATCAAATGTTTGATAAAACGAAAACTAATACGTGACAGTGCTGGCAAAATGTGTCAGAATGCGCAAAAATTAGTTCATCAAGAAACACTTGTACAGAAAATTACAGTATTTAAGTATTCACACTATCATAATCTGTTATGTCTTAAGTGGGAAAAACTTAGTATAGGCTGTCTGTTGCATTGATATTAATCTAACTATAAAAGAAAAGAGGAAAACACACACTGCTCTTGATTGAACTGCTTTTGTAGTTTTAATAATCAGTTCATTTGTAATGACCAAAGTGATTTTTGCATTTTATCATTTTTAGTTGCAGGTTTTCTTACTTGAACGCTTTTGTTAAGATGTAAAATGAAAGTAATACACTATACGCTTGTCTTTCTTATGTTTGTTCTTATTTTGCGTCTGGTCTTGTTTATAACAAAGATAAAATAAACATATATTGTGATTATTATTAAGCAAAGTAATGATTATTAAGAAAAGAATGGAAGGAATAGATGCAGTGTTGACTTTGCCGACTCCATCAACTACAAACAGGGGCCTGTTCCATAAACGAAGATTAGAGTATAAGCCAGGCTTACTTCAGTTAGTCTGACTTATTGCCAGTTTATCCCCCAGTTTCACAGACAAAGCTTAAGCTAGTCCCAGACTAAATTGCATGTTTGAGCTGTCTCAGATGAAAATATCTTGCTCTGATATATCTTAAAACATGTCAGCGTCATTGTTCTGTGTTAAGATGCACACATGTAATATCTTCTTATGAGGCATTTTTGTAAAAATTGCTTAAATATCTTAATTTAACTAATGCCTAGTCCTGGCTTAAGCTACTGTAAGACCCCCTTTGTGAAACCGGGCCAATTTGTATTAAAATAAGTCAGACTATCTGCCATAAGCCTGGCTTATTTGGTAAACTTGTTTTATGGAACAGGCCCCAGGTGTAGCTCGGCCATTCCTACAAGTCATGCATCATTTTTTAATAGGCAGTGTGTGAACACAACCATCCCACAATGATATAAATCCAACCAATCCTTAATGTTTAATTCCCGTTAAACCAAATCAGTCTCACTAGGCTTCTGTTTGATCTATATGACATCACATTGCTTAGGCCCCGCCCATGAGAGCTGATTGACAGCCCTGCATTCCTATAGTTTCTGCCTTCTGTGAGTCGTGTTGGGTTGTATGCTGTCCCCTTTTCTCTGCACTCAAGCAACTTTAATGTAAACAGTGTTTCGTAAGCATCCTGGTGCT
Organism: Enteromius paludinosus; assembly: GCA_032361165.1. Taxonomy (NCBI): domain Eukaryota; kingdom Metazoa; phylum Chordata; class Actinopteri; order Cypriniformes; family Cyprinidae; genus Enteromius; species Enteromius paludinosus. The sequence continues at coordinate 3,751,598 of JAUMHQ010000063.1, read as the reverse complement.
CTGTGTTTGGATGTAAGACAGAATATAAGAGTCTGCGTTTACTCCTACCATCTGATCCACTGAAGACGCAGCAAATTACGTTTATTTTTTGAATGTAACATGCCTTAAATCTACCTAAATATGTGTATATCTGCCCAAATCATTTCAATCCAGACTGCTTTTGTGAATGTTGCTATAGTGCATATCATTTTTACTGCATTTGTGTGCTTCCTATATGTAAGTGTTAGAATTGATGGGGGTTTTAGACAAAGCATACAAAATCATACGAGCGAGGTTGTAGGACTTACAGTAGCCACCTTGTAAAATACATACAAATTGGTTGTGAGACTGTGTTGGACATATACAGTACATATAATTCATCCTCTGGAGACAGGTTGTGAATATGCATTTAAAGGGATACACAGCAAAACAGCTCTTCTGTGAACCTGCGCCCATTACATTTTTCATGTTATAATAGGTGATCTGTAGGGTATTTGGAGCTGAAACTTCACAGACCCATTTTGGGGAAACACATGGCCAAAATTGCATAATAAAATAATTTAATTTTTTTTTTCAAAATTTTCTCATTGCGACTCATTTTGCCAGCAGCAGCAGAGTTAATTCGTCAGACAAATAATGTGGTCTGTTTGGTGCCTAACTTTGTACGCAACTAACTTTTTGTTGTTGAGAATGAATCTAATAGTTTCAACAGCAACGAAACATTTCATATAAAAGGCTAAATATAATTGTGCAGAAAAAACCCTTGTTGAATTAGGTTCTTAGAACATTGTCTTTTCTGAGTGAAAATGTTGCAGTTAACGTGATGCAATCGCTTCATTGGCGTTAGAGATAATTCTTGCACTTGATCAACTTCTGAAAAGCCCTTTTGAAATCCTCATTAAAGATGGTGTAAATCAGCGGGTTGATGAGAGAGTTCAGATAACCCAGCCAAGTCAGAAAGTTAGTCACACTAGAAGAGAGACCGCAGGATTCACAGATGTTAACTATCACCTCATGGATGAAGAACGGCAACCAGCAGATGACAAAAGCCCCCAGAATGAGTCCCAGAGTGGTGGCGGCCTTTCTTTCACGCGTGCTGGAGATGCGTCGTCTCCTGACAGACCGCTCTCTGCGAGACCGAGGCTTTGGGCTTTTCGCAGTGATGCGTGCCCTGTCGCCTTCAGTGGAGGGTTCAGACACTGATTTCTCTGGAGGACTGAGGGTGTCCGGGGACGTCGGCTCCCGGTCGCTGCACTTGGGAAGCATGTGTCCGTTCATCTCCGGCTTGCTGAGACAACTGGCTCTCCTGTTGTAAAGAGTCTTCGCTGCTCGGTAGATCTTGTAGTAGAGAATGAGAATGAGTATCAGCGGGATATAAAAAGCCCCAAACGTGGAGTACAGCGCGGAGCCGATGTTTTCGTGCTTAATAATGCAGGTGTTTTCTTCCTGTTGTCTCAACAGCATTGGCGGGAGAGAGACAACTATGGAGAGGAGCCACACCACGCTGATCATGATGGCGGCCCGTTGAGATGTCCTTTTTCTTGAATACTCCACGGCGTCTGTAATGGCGCGGTATCGGTCCACTGCGATGGCCGCGAGATGCAGAATGGAGCATGTGCAGCAGGTTATGTCCACGATTAAAAAGATGTTGCACATGACTTCACCCATGACCCACATGTCGAACACAATGTAGACGATGCTGAAGGGCATGACTAATACGGCCACCAAGAGGTCAGTCACGGCCAGTGAGCAGATGAGATAGTTTGCGGGATGGTGCAGCTTACGTGTGACGATGATGGCTGTGATGACCAAGCAGTTCATGGCCGTCGTCAGCACAGCAAGAAACGAAAGCGTGAGGGAGAGGATGACCATGTCCCCAGGATTGCCTGCATATGTGTCGTTTGATGCCATGCCTAGAACAGAATAGGACAGACAGAACCATTGAGAAGAGACAAATGTCTGCTGATGTGTGGCACTAGCTGTGTATGATACAGTGTAGTTTAGTTGTGCTTTACTAAAAAGTCCACTGAAGTGCACATTATTCTAAGCAAACTGTCCTCCAACCAATATACCCATATAGGTCATTTGTACAAATCCCTGAAATACGACCCATCAAAGCGTATTTTACAATTGCGTCCCTATCTGCAACAGGACATTTGCATACAAATGTTTTGATTTAGGGTTTATGTAGCTCAGTTTGTAGAGCGATGCGCTATAAGATGAGACGTTATCATGGGTTCAAACCCAGAGAACGCATATGCTTATAAAAGGTATATGCCCTATAAATCATGTTTTTGCACGATTTTTATAACAGGTAGGTTTAGGAGTGGATTAGGTGTGGTTGTTCGTACGAATTACAGATAGTAAAATATGTTTTAACCACCGTGAGATCGGTGTAAAAAGTCCACACACTGCATTTAAACAAAACACACATTTTGATTGGTAATGACAATCATACGTCATTTCATGACGGCACTGTCATTTTTGGCGCTAAACTTTAAAATGTAAATATAGACGTAATCGGATACTTGCACAAACTACCTGTTTTTGGTTGGAGGACAAGCTGATTCTCGTTTTAACTAGAATAGGAAGACAGCGTGGGATATATCAAGCAGCCCGTCCCCCTTTTAAATAGCCAATAGCGTTTGTTTATATCACACCATTGAGCTCAGTAAAGCTGCACTGACTGGTGTAGGACAGTCACAATTTTATGAATGATTGAATGAATGAATGAATGAATGACGCATTTATATAGCGCTTTACTGTGTATTGCCATGCACCCAAAGCGCTTTACAATCATGTGGAGGGGCTCTCTCCTCAACCACCACCAGTGTGCAGCATCCACTTGGATGATATGATGGCAGCCACAGGACAACAGTGCCAGTGCGCTCACCACACACCAGCTACAGGTGGAGAGGAGAGAGAGATACAGCCAATCAATGAATCCATATTGCTATAAAATATACATTTTGAATAGAATACAAATGGATCCGATGTGTTTTGTGTTTAGTGTTAGGATACTTGCTGACTATGGAGGGTCAGAGAGTTCTCAGATTCCATCCAAAATATCTTAATTTATGTCTTGAAGATAAAAGAGTTCTTACGAGTTTGGAACAGCATCAGGTTTCTTGTGAGTAATTAATAACAAAATCTTAATTTATGGGTGAAGTATCCTTTTAAGACTAACATATTGATACTAACACCCCAAAAACGTCACATTTGATTTCATACATTTGAGCATTAAACTAAGGTGAATAGTGATCAAAAGTCTCCAACCTGTAATAAATCGGTTTATGTTGTACTCGACAGACTTTAATTCTGACTTGCAATACTGTTCAAATATTTTGGGGCTGGTAAGATAAATGAAATGCTTGAAATAGAACAAAGACCACACACATTTTTCTTTTATATTGTTCAGCATGCAACTACAAACAAATGTTTTTTTAATGATTCACCAGTTATCAGTTTGAATAATTCAACAAACATCTGACTCACTTATTGAACCACCGAGTCATCATACATTTGATTTTAGATAGAAATCAACTGAAAACTATTACAAGGCTATGTGAGTCACATAAAAATAAACAATCTAATGGCCTTCATGAACATTAAATAATGTTGACATTTCTTGGTCTTGGTTTGCTTCACTGGGGAACACTTCCGAGTTCGTCTGGTTTACTCTATTGAAATATCATGCAGGGCTTTTCATGGTTCATACCTGTGCAATTGCTGCTTATTCATCTGACAGCTTGTGTCTGTGTGCGTTAATCGAGCTGCACTTCATCACAGCATTGTGTTCAGAGATCTTGACCAAAGTGGTCCATGCCATCATTTGCCACAAATTATCTGAAAGAGAAGATCAAAAAGAGTGTTAACGTCAAAGGGAAGTTTGCCAGATTGTCCTTGCAGAGCACTGCAGGGAATAGATGTTGTGACTGCCGCTGAGACCATTGATTAAAGAGGAATATGCTCTCAGCGCATCTGAAACACACTCTTTTAGATGGAAACTGGGCCAGAGAAAGCCACATAGACCAGACAAAAGAGCTCACCGGATGTTTTCTCTTCTGCACAGCAATGAATTTGAACAACTTGCTTATTTTCATTACATCATTACATTAAGACTGTCCCTTCAAGCCGTGTCACGTTTGACATCTTTTTCAAAATCTGCATAGCACACAGTCTATATAAATGTAAAAGTATTAGTCAGAAAGTTTAGAATAATTTGGATTGTGGTGAGTTGCTTAATATCGTTGTTCAAATTGCTTCACAGTTGTTTGATTAATAGAATATATCTGTACAATAAATTATAATACACACATGTACTTGGAATATCTAAGCAATGAGCTTAAAAGTGTGAGAGTAAGTAATAAAAGCGATTGTAGCGAAGCACGCTTCATTACACGCTCGCAGTGTGTCTGTGTGTTAGTGCTGGCTATGAGAATATGGTTGTCATAGTGACTCACAGGGACAGGCTTTCTGAGGAAAACGCCAAAGCTATACAACAAAAATTGATTTTAAACACTCTACAAGCTCTTTCTCTGCCAGCACGATAATGTTAGTGTATTAGTCAGGTTGGTTTTGATGTAAGGTCAGTTTATCTAAAAAAACTGACAGAAAAAAAAATAGTCTCTGAATTGGAAAAATTACTTACAATATGTTGGCACTAACATGCATTAATACATGATTAACTACTGTACAGGTAATCCTACAGTAAGTAAATGTAGAAATAAACCAATTATTAAACAAATGAGCGTTCTATATGATTCATACAGTAGGTTAAGTAATCAATAAATTGTTATTAGTTAAATTTGTCAAAATGCATTGATGGCTTCATAACATATTATATTAACTAATTAAGTAAATGTATGTGTAATCACCACAGTGGCTGGAAGCAGTGCCTTTCAGCTTCCAGTTGTCTGCTTTAATTCATCATTAGCTAATGATTTGCAATGGTATCATTATGTTATGACTTGTTGAGGCACAAAATTATTAACTGTTAAATAATATGTAATTGTGATTATGGATTTTGAATTAGTTAGTCACGTGTCATCTATGAATCATATGGAATGTTCATTTGCTGATGATGAAGTAATTATTAATAAATGGTATAGTTCCTCATGATTTATTCTAACTCATTAGTGCATTAGCTAAGCATGAAGTAATGCACATTAGTGTTACCATTACTTCCTTGTCTGACAGATTAGATTATAATTTTGAGAAATGTTTTTGAAAAACGTGACTGGGGTAATGGCTACTGAAAATTCATATGAAAAGAGTCTATATATAATATATATGAATAACATAAAATGAATAAATAATATATTGACTAACTTATGCACCAGAAATTAGGCTCTCGGCAAACAGATTTGTTTTTATTCTACAGCTAATGGGGTTATTTAACTCAATGACGCACCGCCAGATTGTTAAATTGCTTATATTGATCAGACAACAATCTTCACTGATGAGAAGACTTTTCTGAGTCTGAGTTTTAAGATTTTATTAAACTAATGCCCTAATTAAACATTTGGGCATATCAGACATCTGATTTAGTCAGATGTCATTCTCCTGCAGCTCCAGAGTAACTAGTCACATGATATTTACAATGCAGTTGAATTTAATTTGTATAAATTCCCATACTCCTGGGTGGTGCATGTGCCAGCCAAGCAACTGCTATTGATATGAATGGAAGTTTTAATGTATATCTGTCTCTATGGCTATTTCAGTGTCATTAGAGCATTTTATTTGTCAAAATGCCTCTGAATGCTAAATGCGTCATTCCTTTTCTTTTCGCCTAAATCAAAAAGGCCAAATATAAAATGCGCATATGAACGTTAGCATTTCAAATACTTTATTAAAGTAATGTAAAACATTGGGTTTGATTACTTTCTAATTACTTCTCTTACCTCTCTAACTTTCTAATGCAGTTTTTCAGCTGTTAATCATTCTGAAATACAAAGCAGCAGTCAGGGTTAACCTTACCGTAGCACTCAACACTGATAACTCAGGCTTCCAAAATCCTTCTTCACTTAAATTATGATTATAATAATAAAATCAAACTTTAGCACTGATTTTTAATTTGAGATCACTCTGAAGTTAGGCTTTAGATGCAGATTCAAAGTCAGAAGATATAGTTAAATAGCTATATTACTGTTTTGAAATCAAATCTTTGCATAAATGACAGACACATCTATAGAAGTACTCTGAAAAAGAAAAAGAAAACAGTTCATCTTAAAAATAGTTCTCGAATAAGCATGTGTCCTATAGTCTGTTTCCTTAACTCCTGAAACATTGGTGTCTCGTGTTTTAGAGCAGTTGATGCCGTCAGATGTAACCTCCTTTGTAAGCATTAGCATTTTCAGAAGAAACTGTCATTTAAATACACACTTCTAAGTAACTGTAATTGATTACTGTTACATTTATGTGATCGTTTTGCTAATAACGGAGTTTCAGGAGGAGCGCAGGCCGAATTAATCACAGCTGTTTCGCATCAAGCTAATCAAAGTTCACCAATCACATCCTTTCCCGTTTGCTATAAATACCCAAGCCTTCCTTTCCTTGGCATCTCGCTTGCAAAAATCCCACCTCCTCCCTCTTCTCCTCCTCTTAGCTAAATTCTCCTCCGGGGGGCAGAGAGTTCTCCCGGCTCGCTCCCCGGACAGCTCGCCGAATTTGCTTTTATTTCATCTACTAAAATTCCTTGCATTAATGAGAAAGCGCGAACTAGTGAATTTGTAATAAAATGAATGTAATAGAATTCCATTACACATTACTCGTTACTCCCCAAACCTGCTAATAACCCTAACACTAACCTAAAACAATTTGCTAATACTCTTATGAGAATGAGTTGACTTGTAGTTGCAAAGTTACTTATAGTTAGAATATCTGAAGACTATCAAAATAAATACTTGTTAATGTTGTGAGAATATAAGAAATTCCACCTGAGTGTTCTTGCTTTGTAACCTCATATATATATATGAATGTAAATCTCTGCTTTTAGCTTCCTAACTTCACTAGTTCTTTTCTACAGAACAAACTTTATTTTGCTGTCTGTTCACTGTCTCACCCCACATGCTCTGCTCGCTCTCGTGTGGAGATTCTCTTGGGTACACTGACATTGCCACAAATAATACAAAAAGGCATAAGAACTTCATTGAAGAATTTTGCAATATTTATGCAGTGGAACGTCCTGAAACTTTTTTATTAGTTTTATTTTGACTTTTATTCACCAAATCAACAGATACACTGTAAAAAATCCTTCCTTGCTCTCATGGCGTGAGCGTACCTTGGTGCACTTTTTAGCGAGCCACAAAATACGTACCAATAAGTGCATCAGTGCAGTTTCCAAATGAAATGAGCACTAGAGGCAGTACAACTCCTACACCTTTTACCACCTTTTAAAACTAATGCTTTTGAACTTTAGCGTCACACATATCAAACTTCATATCTATAGTTACCCTTTCTGTCGAATCACTTCGACGTTACATATAGGAACTCGCCAGAGAGACCAATTGCCTTTGAGCTGGATCTGTTGTGTATGCACAGAGACATAGTGCTACGGCACCTCAGCCATATGGGTCTTCAGGTAAACCGAGAGAAGAGCAAACTCTCCCCAGAGCAGAGGATCTCTTTTCTCGGTATAGAGCTGGACCCTGTCGAAATGACTGCCCGCTTCTCCAGTGAGCGGGCGCAGGCCACGCTGAACTGTGCCTAGGCACAAAACAGCGGTTCCTCTCAAAACTTCAGAGGCTCCTTGGTCATATGGCAGCTGCAGCGCCGCTGGGCTTGCTTCATATGAGACCGCTTCAGCGTTGGTTACACAATCGGGTACCGAGATGGGCATGGCACCGTGGCACTCTCCGGATTGGTGTTTCCCCGCAGTGTCGCCACCTTTTCAGCATCTGGACCACCTCCACGGGTTGGGGTGATGTATGCAACGGGCAAGCAGCTTCAGGCCCCTGGACAGGTGTCCAGCTGCTTTGACATATCAATTGCCTCGAGTTGTTAGCAGCACTTTTGGCCCTGCGTCGCTTTCTTCCAATGCTCCGCCACATACAAGCGCTGGTGCGGACGGACAACACAGCGGTCATTGCGTACATCAACAAACAAGGTGGTCTACGCTCCCGCCGCATGTCACAACTTGCCCGCCATCTGCTCCTGTGGAGTCACAAGCAGCTCAAATCGCTGCGTGCTGTTCAGATTCCAGGGATACTCAACCATGCAGCCGATCAGCTCTCACGGCAGTCCACCCACCCTGGAGAATGGCGGCTCCACCCCCAGGTAGTCCAGCTGATTTGGAGCCACTTCGCGGAGGCCAAGATAGACCTCTTCGCCTCCCCCGAGTCCGCCCATTGCCTGTTGTTTTATTCTCTCCACGAGTCCAACAAAGCACTCGGCAGGGATGCACTGGCAGACCTCATGTTCCTCACGGCAGCCCCTCCCTGGAGAATCCCCTTGAGGAAGGACCTTCTTTCTCAGGGGATGGGCACCATATGGCACCCGCGTCCCGATCTATGGAACCTGCACATCTGGCTCCTGGACGGGACGTGTCAGACTTCTACAGCCTTTCCAGCGCTGTTGTAGACACCATCTCCCAAGCGAGAGCTCCCTCTACGAGGCAGGCCTACGCTCTGAGATAGGGTCTGTTCGTTGACTGGTGTTTGCAGAGATGCACAATCGCAGTTGTGCTTTTTTTCCTGCAAGAGAAGTTGGAGTGCAGGCTGTCCCCTTCGACTCTTAAAGTGTATGTCGCTGCCATAGCCGCATATCACGACGCAGTGGAGGGTGCGTCCCTCGGGAAGCAACAACTCATCGTCCGGTTCCTCAGAGGTGTGCGTCGGGTAAATCCCCCGAGACCACACCTCATACCCTCTTGGGACCTTGCCGTCGCCTTACAGCGAAAACCTGCATGTGCACTCCGCTCGTGCCCTCTTATACTCACGCAGTGATGAGGTGCACCTCAACGCAATCAAGTGCACGCCAATATTCATTGGTCTTTTGTATAAAGCTCAAAGGCAATTGGTCTCTCAAGCGAGTCCCCATATGTACTGTAATGTCTCCGTTCCCTCCTTCAGGGAACGTGGGTTACGTTCGTAACCTAAACGGTTTCTATAGACAGTAGGTTAGCTCACGCTCCAGTTCAAATCCTGTATAAAATGGTTTGACAAAACACTTAAAATCTGTGTAAAAGGCAGTTGAAATGCTTGAACAAATGCCTTTTTAAATCAGTTTTGCATTTGTTAACACTATTGGGTAGGTTTAAGGTTGGATTTGGATTTGAAATCAAAATTTAATGCATTATTTATTTTGTATTATATATATATATCATTTTGTTAGCTCACATTGTTATTTTTGTGTTGAAAAATTAATCTGTGCAAGTAAATCCACAAAAAAAAATAGTTTGCCTTTATAATCTTTAATCCAAATCTGAAAATTCTCCTCCCCTTTGAAACAACGGGTCTTCTCTGATGACATCAGTTTGACGGCTTGTGCATTATAAACCACACCCCTCCAACTGTCAGTGTTCTTTTCTGAATGATGTGCCTACTTTACTACATCCAATCAATTCAAAGTAGAAAAAACAAGCCACGCCCTCTGTTTTCCTAATTCAATATTCTGTTTCTCTCGGAAGTAAATCACAGTAAGCAAAATCTCAAACTTCTCACAGACGTTAACTTTTAGCGACAGTATTCAGCGTCACATATTTGAATTCTGGTCTGTCGCAATACGTAACTAAAGCAACATAATAAAAACACAGCAATACTTACCTATGTCAACGAATGTGCCAGGGTTCACATATTGAACCTGTGTTTTAGCTCCACTCAGTGGACATTTCTCTTTGAAACTGCGTCAAAACATGCAGTAAGACACATAAAACAGTGTGGCACAAAAAGTGCACATGTACAAATTATTAGGTGTGGTTGTCAGATATTTTTCATTTATGTTGGCCTGGGATTGGGGTACAATTACTTTTGTTTTTAAAAATACATTAATAATTATAGTATTACAGCTGGTAAATAAACATGATGTTCATCACAATGTGTTTTTCCATGGTCCGTGACTAATAAACATGCATAAACAGCAACAGATTCACCTACACAAATGCAAAACCATATCTTTTAAGGGGCGCCAAATATAACCTGACTATGTAATTTCATGGACTAAATGAACTGCATGACCCAAAGCCAAGCTACACTCTAATGCATTTCATACACAAAATGACAGTAGCATCTAGTTCATCCTATTTGATGGATGAAATGCATATCTCATTCACTGAAAAAGCTTTTTGGGATATTCTGGATCCATTTATTGTCTTGTTAAATTAAATATAATTCACTTCCGCAGTTTCTACAACATAGATTTCTAATTCAATTACCAGACTTCACACACCAGGTCACAAACATTTAATGCTTTTAATATAAAAAGTAAAGTTCTTAGAAATGTCAAATGAGGCAATAAACAGTGTTCAGTGGCCTTATCGTGATTATTTCGATTTATGAGGAGAACTTGTTAATTGCTATACAACAAGTGCACAAATCCTTAGATAAGAGAGGATGGCAATTAAAAGTGTCTAATTGGTTTGTTATAAATAAAAAGTTATAAAAAGAATTATAACCAACTGTACTGTATGAATAATTAAAACAAACATCTGGCACATGAAATGATTGACTAAAACTGTAATGTCTCAAAAAATGTAACTAGAGGAAAATATGTAAACAAGGATTGAGTATTTGTAGCAAATGGTAGCTTTTGTCACTCAGTTGTAAAACACTGGTAAAGACTTTAGACTAAAAACTGAAACTAAAGCAAAAAAAACATGCTTATCATATCTGTGTATTAAAATAGGCAGTATATTACATTTACATGATCAGTGCTGCTTGAATGACAAGTTTTTGAATAACAGCTGAAAATAGCCATAGGCAAATCAATCTAGTATTATTCAGTGAGATTCAGCAATACACGTACATTTTATGCAACATCCATCAATATTTGATATCAACTGTATAAACCTCTAAATTTCTAAGATGGTAAGCTATGAATGAAGTTCACAATGACACGATGCACCACCTGTTGATGTCTCTGCAATCCAGAAAGAGCTCTAATTGCATTTTGAGTGAGTTGCCTCTCAGAACTGAGTCTGAAAATGACATGCTTGATGAGAGTACTTAATACATACTTCCTCTTCACAGCAGGTACTAATGAAAAAAGATAACAGTGCCACTTGCCGTAATATAACGAGTGATGTCATCAGAGCCAGGGCATCTGACAGAACCGAGAATAATTACACTTACATAAAGTGTGAAGAAAGGGGCTTAGGAGAAAATGATGAACTGAGAAACTGATAGCGAAGATTTGAAAGCAGGGATGCTTGCTTCATTTCTGCTGTCAATTACATTCTGCATATCTTGCTATGACAAGAGAACGGTAGAAATCAGCAGTCATGATGATAACTGAACATGTCATCGTTCTGAATGAAATGGGAAATATGGCACTTTGTTCTAAAAGCACAAAGATCCAGGCGTTTCAAGGACAAATACTGTATGAGGCAGCATAAATATGAAGTACCCTGAGCATTGTACTGTTGCTTTATAATTTCCTTCACCACTTGAGGGGAAGAAAGTGCTTCTTCACAACATGTGCTTTCTTTGTTGAGTGACTTTGGGGTTTGGGAAGATACATGACCTTCATTAAAATGATAATTCTGCCATCTTTTACTCAGCCTCTTGTCATTTTGAATATTGCATGCTTTTTTTCTTCTGCGGAACATAAAAGGAGGAATGCAGAATCATGTATTAGCTACTTTTTTACATGTAATGAAAATGAATGAGAATCCAGTCCAGACCACCATCTAAGTATCTTAAAGCAATTGAATGACTCGAGTCTCTTGAAGTCCTGTTTGTGTGGAGAACAGACCAAAATGTAGTGCTCATTCACACCTTTGCTTGTTCAAACTTGCTGCATTGCAACAATACTGTCGTCAGTGATGATTGGTCATAACCCTGCTGATGTTAAATCTCGTTTGTTGTATTAAGGGATGATGTTTGGATGTATTTGAAAAGCCAGCAAGATTTCATGAGAGTTTGAGTAGTGCGGTCTAAATGCGGTTTGACCACACATACATGTGTTTACTTTTTAAATCGTAAAATGTACAATACTGATGTATTTACTGCATCTATAACTCATTTTAAAATGCGTGGCCTAATGGATAAAGACTTAGGTTGGGGGTTCGAGTCCCAGGACCGGCAGGGTTTGTAGGTGGTGGGAGCTCGCGTGGGGCTCTCTCCACCTTCAATACCATAACTGAGGTAAGACCCTTGAGCAAGGCACCGATCCCCCAACTGCTTCCTGGGCAACGCAGCATTGGCTGCCCACTGCTCCGGGTGTGTGTTCATGTGTGTGTGCACTTGGATGGGTTAAATGCAGAGCACAAATTCCTAGTATGGGAAACCATACCAGGCCACATGTCATGTCCTTTCCTTTTAAATAACCATATCTTTCTAACCTTTTTTTTAAATCTGAATAACTGTACGGCATTGTGAAGCACCTTTATTTTTAAGAGGGCATACAAATAAATAGCATTCGTGCAATTGTTTACCAATTACTTATACAATATTTTTGTTTGCAATGTAACAAAGCAATTTGACTATAAAAATCACAGGTAAGCAAACCATAAAATCTTAAAGGTGCCATAGAATGCAATGAGAGAATATTTTAAATTGTTCTCTGATATGTTCATAGAAGGTATGTAGCTTAGGTAAGGGGAAAAATGCCCAGAAACGGTTTTACAGGTCCATTTACAACCCTAGAATT
>JAUMHQ010000063.1:3685407-3702220 GCA_032361165.1 Enteromius paludinosus | reverse complement strand
GTTACGAAACAGTCTGTGTTGTGTTGGAATTTGACCGTTTTTCAGTCGTCTTTTGCAAACACTTGATTTATATAAGTTCAACCATGCCAAGGTCAATTCAGTTTTCCATTCTATGGCACCTTTAATGTTTCTTCGCCATCAAATCAACATATTAGAGTAATTTCTGAAGAATCATGTGACAATGAAGAATGAAGTAATAATGCTGAAAATCACAGTTCCATGATGCTTTGCATCACAGGAATAGATAACATTTTAAAACACAATAAAATATAAAACAGGCGTTTTGTATTGTAATGATCTTTTTCATTTTTGCACTGCATTTTTAGCAATAAAGACAAGATGAGTGCTATTTGTGCTGTTTGTTGATGAATTCAGCCAGCATTTGTCATCAACAATAGGCACCTTAACCACAAGAGCACGTAAATGGTCGTAATTCACAGTCTATTTTGGATCTGAATATTGCAGTTAATGAAATGCTTTCATGAGCCCAGGGAGCCAAAAACATTGTTTGGGAGCAAATCCAGACAGATCGGGCTCTTCCTGTTTTCATGCATTTGAGGGACAAGCTAAACACATGCCCTGAACATAAGGTTCCTCTTTATACTCCACCTCTAAGGATAGCAGAGTGCAACCTCAACGCCTATAGGGAAGATACGCTCTCCTACACAGCCATCAGCCAAACATGTGCCATCATGAATGCCAATCATATCATAACATCCCGTGAGGTTAACAGATGGTGAAGTAGGAGGACAACAATGGGTTAAAGATATATAAAACAAACCAAATAAGTTTAAGTAGTAAAGAGTGTAGTCGTGTGAGCTAATTCACAGTTGAAACTTAAAAATAAAGGAAAAATATGCAGTAGTCAACAACTAAATGAATTAACAAATGAGAAAACAGCAAAAAAAAATAAAAATTGCGAAAAGTATGTTTTTTTTTATAAATAATAAATGAGAAAACAGCAAAAAAGTACAAATTAAAAACAATAAAAATAATACAGGAAAAGTAAAAAAACATGCAAATTGATCAGTTATTAGAAAGAAAAAGTATTATAAGTAAGAATATAATAAAAATCGAATTGTTGTTTAAATATAAATGTAAAATTCTGAACAGTATGAAATATGTATTAAGTGTATGAAAGTAAAAAAAACTGATAGAATTCTACATGCATGTCAATAATAAAGTGGTACAACAACTTACGAGCAAAATAAGAAAAGTACAGGAAAGTCACAAAGAGAGTAATTTTGTTTTTACATAATTATCACAACAATTTTGCTCCTTGCTCATCTCTAGAGCTTGATGAGAGAGTTTGTGTACACGTACATGTCTACGCAAAAGATGACGTATCGAAAACGTAGTATTGAGGGAGGGTTATCGTCCACAAAACTCGCTGAGCTAAACCAACTCTGCCATCTGAGAGGATACTTTGGCACGATGACGCTTGGCTCACCTTGGCACGAAGGTCAAGCGGACAAAGACTCGGGAACGATGGGGATTCAGCTTGACCATGACAACAGCGTCAGAATGTGAGTAAAATGCTTTTACATCAGTTTACCTTCAACTCTTCTGCTTTACTGATAAGCATCGGTCAGTTGTTATAGACTATGCGTATATATTTTTATAGCTGATAAAATAAAATAAATAAAGAAATAAATTAAAAAAATAAAAAATAAACAATATAAAGCCTAAAACAAACAGATCAGTACAATATTTCAAATGTTTGACCTGTATGAATGAGTTATGAATGAGTGTTTCTGTTGTTAATCACTGGAGACAGGATTAAATTGAAGTTTTTTAATAATAAACTGATCAATTAAGAGCCTTGATGCTCTATGCTTATTATTCAGAACTCAATTTTGCATGCTGAGCCCTCAATATAATAAACATCTATAATAAAAAAAAATGAAATACTACTAATATACATAATACTAATTTTGATGAGTGGCTTTGTTACTTTTTGTGACTTTTTTACAGTGGTAATCATAAATGTAAATAATAATAAAAATAAAAAAATTACTTTTACGTAGGTTAAATAATGTTAAAAAATATATAATGCATGGTTCCACGGACAGACACATGAATGCAACTGTCATAATTTTTAATTAAACACCTGTTATTATAATGAAAGTACAATTTAATCACAGATATTATTAATAATATAAACACACGTAGCAAATATTCCGCCTTCATGAATAGCAAAACAGGCGAAACATGCTGATAAAGTTTCAAAAGATGCAGAAGGCAGACAGGTGTGAATTATAACAGGGATCTGAGCACGAAAAACAATAATAAAGCAATTAACAAAGTGACTTACCGTCAACTGTCTTCTTTTTAAACAGAGACGCCATGATCACTTAACTTAGACTTATTTTTTCTCTTTAATTTAACGTAAAACTAGTTTCTCTAACTGCCTGCGCCTACACTAACTGTCTATCGATCCACTCAAAGGTCTCGTTGTACAAGTGACTAGCTCTCAGCGCATGATCCCACTGAGTCACCGCGCGCGTGACGTCACGGGCGGCGCGGCTCTCCTTCACGTCCTGTAGGGGGCAGCGCCTCACTCCACAAAAAAAGCCCTGAGCTTCTGTTGTTTCAGCAGTTTGGCTGCACGTGGCTGGGTGTGATTGACATGTTCGGCGGTGTCCTGGAGTGTAACTCGCTATAATTCATCTAAAACAATTTCTATATTATTACGCATGCAGCTTTTATGAACTCGCAGTAATTGAGTTTTTGCAGTCTAAAAAATGAATTCGTCACACCGACCGCAGGACCATTTAATATGAAACACTCACGACAAAATATGATTAACATGCTGGATGGTTTAAACGATCGCTTTCACATGCAAATGAGTAATTTATTCCCGATTTAGGTTAGGAGTTAAACAAGTAAACAAAAGATCAATATGTCAACTAACGGCATCATGACTGTATACACGTATAGCCTAGTCAAAACAATCCTTTCTCCCTCAATTTATTCCAAAAAGCTCATGCATCATGTAATATAAACAAAGCCATATTCTTCTGGAGTCTCCATCACTCCAGTGGACTTGACTGCAGGTTATAGATGCCATAGCATTGTCAAACAGCAAATTTAATATTTTTATCAATTTTACGCTCCATCCATCTGAACAATTTGTGGCTCGGTTCCTTGTGGGTGTAATTCTCATGGTATGGTAAAGTGGAGCAGACAGGAGATTACTGCCCCACAGCAAAGAAACCGGAGCCAATGAGACAGGAGTGACTTTGGGAGGGATAGTGGATGTGTGGCCTCCAGCACATTATACCCTCTCTCTAAGGAGGACATGGCGCATCCTGGGGCATTATTCTCGTTAAGGTTATTAGGGAGATGTTTTCCTACAATCAGCAAGGTTGGCAACAGGGACTAGCACTAAATGTGCTAATAATGGTAATAAGCCCACTGGTGATCCATCTTGCCCCAAGCACACAGACCAATTCTAGCCTGCAATAATGAGACAAAACCACAATTTTATTTGCTGTTGAGGGTGTCTTTAAAGTATATTAAAATCTCCATTTCATATTAGAGAGAATCTTTCTCTGTGCCTTCGGAGAAGTCCCACAGAGAGTCCTCTGAAACATTTATCTATCAGCTCTGTTCGTGCGTTTGCCCGAGGCTGGGAGACGTTTAATGCTAATGTGCTAACTATGTTTCCAGACAGTAATATAAAGTAAGATATCTCATCTGTGAAATTAGATACTTTCACTATTGCTGTTATAGTGTTGATGTTTAGAGGAGGTGTACTGATCCAGACTTCATTGCTAATTCTTCCACTTTGATGATATAAGTATCATTTATTTAAAGAGATGCAGTAGGTTATTACAAACGTGTAAGACTTTCCTTCTTCAGGGGAATGTTTATGTGTTTAATGAAAGAAGATATTTAGCAAAAAGTCTTTGTGCGGAATTTACTAAAATTTATATCATTAAAGATGGGCATTTTTATTTATTTTTATAATAAACATAATTTTTTTTTTTTTTAAATAAACATCGGCATGCACTTCAATTCAAATACAAATATTGAACATTTTACAATTATGCATGCAAAAACCAACAGGAAAAAATGTATTATATATATATATATATATAAACATAAATTTTCATGTTGACATGACCATGACAAATCTGGGGTATTAATCAAATGTAAGGGATAGTTCTCCTTCAGTTGGTCTCCATTGTCTTGCATAGTGTTTTCTCCTCAATAGATGTCAATGGGGACCAGAAGCTGAAGGTGAACGATCCCTTTAATCACGTGATATGTTACGCCTACGTCATTGAACGAAGTTACCTTGAATATGTTACATATCAGAAAAATAAAGAGCACCTTGTTTTCTTAAGCAGCAGCAAAAATAACAGGAACATGGACAATAATGTATGATGTTTAATTTTTACATTTTATATTGAGGGTTGCCAATGCACAGTTTTGCTCATTGTCTTTGTTGGTAAAGTCCATATATGTTTCAACACAATTGTATTTCTCTGTTATGTTCACTTATCGACAATATCACATAACCATCAAAATAATATTTACTACTACTTTAAACCTTTGTTAATTAAAATGTACCACTAGTTGTTTGTAAACATCCAGGATGGCAAGAATTTAGGCCTGCATACCCTAAAATTACACAAAAGACTGTATGATATAATACCAACCAACCTGATCTCAAGGCAATTTGCACGTATTCTTCGAGGTGGCTAATTTGTACAAATTCGTACGACCTCACTCGAATTTCTTCTAAATCGTACGTATTTTATGAGTTGGCAATTCGTATGAATTTGTATGAATTACCTAAACCTAACCACGCCCCTAAACCTACCCGTCACAGGGTTTTAGACAAATCGTACAAAATCGTGAGTGAGGTCGTTCGAATTAGCACGAATTTGGCACCTCGTACGTGTACGTACAAATTGGTCGTGAGACTGTGTTGTACCAACATATAGCCTGATAAATTATGCAATGTAAAGTGAATCGCCAGACTGTCAAAATAATCTTTATGACACAATAATGTAAGTATTCACAACATGACTGTTAACAAGACAGACTTATAGATGTATGCAAAGAAGCAGCGTTGAATCTGGGTCTCATCACGTTGATATAGTAGCTACATCTTCATGGTGATGAATGCGTTTTGCCTGACTGCTTTGAACTGGTGGCAGGGCGTTAATATATCGAATGACTGACTCCACTCCATCTGCCCCAGGACGAATACAGCATCAGAGTGTCCCATGCCATGCTGCACTGGATCCCAACCAGGGATTAAAGGTAATGAGAGATTATTACCCCTGTTGAGTTTACCTTCACACACACACACACACACACAGTACAGATGACATATTCCGCATGAGCGCTTGTCATATACTACACCGTTAATGACCACTTAATTAATCAATCCAATGCATGACACCCTCAGCCTTTGAAATGATCAAGTGAGGTGCCACACACCTACAAAATGGGGTCCCCGTGGCAGGTCTTCTTCTTTACTGTAGTAACTACAGCCTTAGGGTTATACGAAGGCCAGAATTATTCAACTGAGGCAAATGAATGGTATTTGCATTGGGAATTAGAATCATTAAAGGCAGAAGGGCATCGGGAGGACGAGTCCTTCGTAGAGGAAAACGCATTCCTTCTTTTAAATAGAAAGTCTAGGCAGACTTTGTGTGCCAGCAGTGCTCATGGTCTAACAGAGGTCTTAGTGCGAGCTGTGTAATTATAGCAATTCAGGCAGAGATGCATGGGAATTAATCGTATTCTATGTTAATTACTAAAAGCGCTGGCACAGCAGAATGAAGGACCTGTGACTGAATCTGTGAGGTATAGTACTAACAATAGCTTGCTTGATAAGCCATTGTGCTCTGGACAAGTTTTGTAAAATGGGACGTTTAATGTGTCTAATATGCCTATTTCCAATGAAATCCAATTATCATAATGGAAAGACTTCATCAGCCAAACACTTAAGTGTTATGACAAAAATGCTTGAGACAAAAGGTGTTCTTTTAAATGGTTTCTGCATGTCTTAAAAAAGCTCTTCCATAGTTAGAGGTTTTAAATCAGAGCAGTCTAAGTGTCCAAGTCTTAAACATAATAAATGTTGCATGTTTTACAATAATAATAAATAATAATCTAACCTTTTTTTGCAGTATGTTAAGAATGTACAGTAAATATTATTTTCATATTCTTGGGGTTGGAAGGTATTTAAGCCTTACGCCTTGTAAAACTAATGAAAGGTTAATAGAGATCATTTGGAAGTTGTATTTTCACACTTTGAAGAGTTGTTAATACATGACATTTACATTAAGAGAACATAATTATTGACTTATTGTCTTACAGTCTTAGTCATATATGGTCTTACATTTGCATCCACAAAACCCTGTTTTATACAATTCATTGTTGATAACAATCCAGAATTATATCATCTGATATTTTCAATGACATTCAAAGAGCAAAGTAAGTGTGATTGTCTCAGACAATGAGGTGTTTGAAGTTTTAACATGACATTAATAGCTAATTTTCTTCAAAAAAGCAAATGTTTTAATACAAAAACAAACCATCCAATTATCGGGTGCTCGTAGACCAAGTCCAATCAGTGCTGAAGATGGTCCTGATAGAGCGGTGCATTTATTTAAATGAACAATAATGAAGGTGACCAATTAACATGAAAAGCCTAAGTCTGAATCAGCTCCATGGTGGTCAAACCAGCAGGACTGAGCTGCCTTTCAAGAGTTGCATATGCAATTAACATTCAAATTTGTAATGCAGGACGACTGTGACCGTGTGATTTCTGAAACAGCTGGACCATCTGAAAAATTAAAAATGTGAACAGGATCTTTGTGTCCTAGGACATGCTTGTTGATGTTCCCATTAAGACCTCTGTGACATATTTCTCCATTTGTCTTGGGGAAGGATTTTAAATTTCACCAAGAAATGATGTTCTTTGATTTTGCCCGTGACACAAATTGAACCCCATTAAACCTCACGCCTCACTGATGTCATAGAGATAACTGCTAACACTGCCTTAAGGCATGATGGGATAGTTATGCACATGATTACCTCATTCTGGTGGAGATATTGCTTGCGAAGCTTATGAATTATAGCGCTCTAGAGAATACAGGATTTCACACGAACATCTAATTTAACACAATTTGTGGCTCATTATGTGGAAATGATAGGGCAAATGACAGTTTATAACACATCAATTTGCCACAATATTTATGTATAACTGGGCTCTACTTAAACGAACACCAGCCACGACAGCAAGCGACCAGTAAGACTGTCAGTAAAATATTGCTGTTCAAGTATTAAGTCTTGTGCATTGATAGGAAATGCCCCATGCACTAATGCAATTGTTTTTTATCTGACAGATTGCTGAATATACTGTATAGCAAGCTCTCTCTCCCTCTGAGGGCTTCAGTAAGTATTAAAGACGAGGAGCAAAGAATAAACAGCTCACTGAGACTCTTGGGATTTATCCGTTCCTGAGGGCTATGCTTCTGCAGAGACATCTGGAGGAGAAGAAGAGACGATGTTCAAGAAGAGCTTTCATGAAGATAAATCCTGCCACAGATTCAGTTTATTTCAAGAAGCTCGACATTTTTATGAACAAACAATAAGTACTGTTTCCTGATTGTATCATGACTTAATAGGTATTACATATTTTAAAATGTATAGACTTACTAAGAAGCACTCGACTGAAGCTGCTTAGCATTGTCTGTTTTTTAACAGGACAGTGTAGATATTATCCAGCCACCACCATTCAAAAAGTGGCGTGCATTAATCAGTCTCAACAAGGACATTCCTGTTCTCAGACCTCAACCCTGTAGAAAATGAGTGGATGAACTGAAGAGAAGAAGCACCATCATGAAGCTGGGAATCTAAAGGATCTGTAGTGTATGAAGGAATGGTCTCTGATCTCTTGTCAGGTGATCTCATCAGGCATTATAGGAGAACATTCTAAACTGTTAGAGTATTGAATAAAAGGGTGCCATTAATTGTGGCCAATGTGTATTAGAGAAAAACATTTATTTCATAATGATATTTTCCCCCATTTTAAATTCTTATTATCCAACGAAAGCTTAGATTTTTGTGAGTTTTGTGAATAAAAGATCAAAATTATTAACAATGGAGATTAATTTTCACAGCCTCTTTTTAACATATTTACCAATATTTTTGGCCATGGCTGTACATGAGGAGCAATGGTCATTTTGAGTGAAAAACCTCTCTCTCTCTCTCTCTCTCTCTATATATATATATATATTTCTCATTGTTACGGGATTGTAAACTTCTGTCAGGGTTATTTACTGTATTTATTAATTTTTTATTATTTTTTTATATATATACAATAGTTTAGTTTCAGGCAATATTTACTTACCAAAACCATGTCAACAAAATAGAAAAAAAAAAAAAACAGAAACAAAACCAAATATCTTAATGGAAGGCAATGTTTCTTAGCAAATAGTCTACCATCCTGACACACCCGATCACATTAATACATCTGAAATCGTAAGAAACGAAAGCATTTTCCATGTGTAGGACTAAATCAATAAATATGTGGTTTTAGTTAAACTTTAGTTACAATTTTTTTTTTACAAAAATAAAGAGACCACAAACACATGTACAATTTTGCTTCAGTCCTATACACATGTGAAATTTATGATAAATATAAAATTATCATTATGTTGTTATGAGGGACACATGTGATGTTTGTTTTATGACAAGTTTTGCGATGTGGAGTATTTAGACAATTATTTATCTAGTTGAAAAGTGTATATTCCAAGTTTAAAACTCTCAAGAATGACCCATACTATATTATATAACAAACATATATATATATATATTTTATTTTTATTTTTTATTTTTTTAAGTGTCTAGACTGTGAGACTGTCAGGTGGACTTCAGATGAATGGGTTTAGATCTTATCTTCATTGTCTAACAGATTTTGATAATGTCAGTTGATCTCCATCTTCACGCAGCACTAACAAAGCTGTGTTTCTCTAATTTGCATTTAATTGAGGGTTAATGCCACTAAACCTCTGGACAGAAGTCTTGTCTGCAGGCAAATTCTCACATGCAAAGGTCTTGTCTGGAGTGATTATATTTAGATGGCATAGTACATCAACCTGTGTGTCTTTTGTGCCACACCTGTGACGACTTCCACCAGTGATGGGGGGCAAAGATGAATACAGCATTTCAATTAAACTAAATCAGTTTTTCTCATTCATGCACACCATGTTTTTGTGTACAGTGGTAATTTATTTAATGAATTGGGCAAAAATTGTCCCCTATACTCTATAGTTACAGGTACTGGCATTGGCTATTAAAAACCTCTTTCCCTCGACCTCTAACCTTTGCTTCCATCTAGAATTAACAAATGAATTAACTTTGTTTTAAATTCTATTGTCACCCTATGGTGCCTTGGCACTGAAAGTGATATAAAAGCAGCTGAATGTAACACAATGGTTTTCTACTCTAAAGATATTTAAAAAAAAGAATGGGGAAAAAAATAATAATGATCACACTTTATTTTACTGCTTTTTTTTCAATTTCCTTTGTTCTCGAGTAAAATGACTTCATCGCGTGGGGAATTTATTAAAATGTGTGTCAGTGGAATTTTAGCCTTTGAAGCATCCTTTGTGAGCTGTGAGGCAGAGAGAGAAGTAATTCACTGCTATAGCTCCTCTGTGTTTCCTGCTCAAACGCTTATGAAAAAAATGATGAACATGATTAAAATTATCATAAGAGTTATAGGGAAAAGTGGAACAGTGTAGTGAGATTCATTCAGTTAGGCCTGTAGGATTAACTTAGATAGACAAGAGAAGTCTTCATTGTGCATGCTTATGTGGTTTATGAGGACACAAATTTGTGTAATGCATCGGTACGACATAGATATTACAATATGAAGGTGATTTATGAGAAAAGTGTCCCTGTAATTCAAAAGACTTGAAAAACATACTAAATGGTGTTTTTTGAAAATCTACAAATGCCTGTAGTTTCCTGTAAGGGGTAGGTTTAGTCCCCATAAATCACAAAAACCAACGTGTGTGCACTGTACTGAAAGTATGTGTGTGTGTCCTGTTGTGGCTGTAAGTCCCTACTCAGACTGTGCCCTAGATAAACTTAGTATCACAACACCACTGAATTATTCACATCTTTTTCTGCATTGGGTCTAACTATCAGAGTGATTTTCTTTCTTTTCTTTTTTTGCCATGACAAATCCAGCCCTGTCTACATGAGCAGATGAGATCAAACAACAACTGGGAGCAGAGCTATAGGCAGAGCAAATAAATAATAAAATGAACCATCTTGCATTTTCTAAATGGCTCCCCATCGGGTTAGGTTGCTTACAGTGACGCTCCCCTGTTCTGCAGCTGACTACAGACTCATGCAAGGTTTTGTAAAAAAAAGTAACAATGACAATATTTTTGGTATGATAGTAAAATATTGTTCAAATGATCAAAATGACCATTCCTTTATAATAGACCACGAATATAATCATTCTTGCAATGTTTGCAAATGGAAAATTACATACATTTTTAAACATTATTGTATTAATTTTACGTTTAAATGACACGATGCAGATTATTAAAACAATAACAATCTTTGCATGACAGAATGTTTAAATGTCTAATGTTAAATCTGAAAGAAAATCACCAAGTTAATTGTGGTTTGGACGCTCAGTTGTTCTACAGCAGGTGGCAGCACATGCCTAATCCAAACCTACCTAAATCATAGATAATCACGAGGACAGGACATAAAATCAAACCTGTTTTTCCAACTTATCCTCAAGCATCTAACATATTACCATTACCAACTAATACTGCATTATCAAAATGCATATTAGGCCATAAGTGAAAATAAATTAATTTTAGCAATGCAAAGCAATAATGCAAATAAAGGCATAATGCTCTTGACAACCGTGTCTAAGTATCTGTTAAGCGTTAGATTTAAGCGTTTACAAGATAACTCATTAACAAGCGGTTTTTCTTTTGCCAGCCGCGATTTATGAATACTTTGTTTCAGTTTATTCAGCGACGCACCAATCAGATCGCGGCGCTCCAAACTTCCCACCAATCAGAGACGCTCCTGGAACTTCCACGAGCAGCTCGCGTCCGTCGCTGTGTTTTGATCCGCCGTCTGTCTGTAGGTGGTGAAGCCTCGATGGGGACACTTTTGTTTTTATGCTAATATTTTCTTTTACAAACCGCGGTGCTTTTGTCAACGCTCAGGTTTAAATTGGGGGGAATGATGGCAACATTTATCTGCGGTTGAGGAAGCTGTCGTGTTTCTGAAGAGCCTCTTGAGATCGTCTAAGCCTCTGCCATGAGTTGTTTGGATGTTATGTATCATCAGAGTTATGGAGCTCATCACTACCTGCCCGCGACATCAGCAGCAGCGGCAGCAGCAGCGGCTTACAAAGCGGCATATCACCATCATCACCATCAACAACAGCAGCAGCAACAGGTAGGTCATTTATTAGGGCTGACACACACCCCATGAAGAGTTAGAAAAGGAAAGTGCTGGTTCAGACACTTACAGCACCAGCTGTATAAATGTTACCTGTAACTTATTTATACACAGGCAAACCAAAAATGATCAGAGTTATAAGTTGTGATATTTAAATAAAGTGTGCTGGACACTAGTTTATTTATGTAAGTGAGAGTAGCAAAATAAAGTGGAGACTGGTGCATATTATGCTCAATAATTATACGATTGACTAACGTTCCCAGTAAAACTTTTGGGACCAGAAATTATTCAGACACTTTGACCTGACCGTGTTTTTTTTTAAATTGCTAATGCAACCTTTTAACAGCACAGACTGAACAAAATTAAGCTTTTCTTGGCCATACCTTTCTATCAAAGTTATCAAGAGGAAGTTTTTCTGACGCAATTTAACTCGGATTTCTTGTTATAATGTGAGAAATGTTGAAGGTGAATACATTTTGGTTATATATATATGTATATAATGAAGTCAACAAGTGTTTTGACCCTGTTTAAATACATCTCAAGATACAGCACATTTTCTTTATGATTTTAGGGTTAGAATTTTATTTCAAGGTATCCCTGTTAGTGCAATAATACATGTAAGTTAGAGCAATATGAATTAATGCATGTGCTTACTATATATTGTTAGAGTTAGGGTTACTATGCATGATTTATTGTTTTTGTATAATAGTAAGCGCATGTAACAAGGACACCTTAAAATAAAGTGCTACCCATTTTAGTTATTCCAATACTTCCACATTTGTAGATTAGATGATTTTACTGTTACTTTAAAAAGTGTAAAATAATGATGATATGAGAAGGTGTCTCCAGGCTGATTTGTCATCGGAACACTACTGTTATCAAATAAAACCGCATGACATTCGATATTCGAATTCTTTAAATTCCGTGCAGTGAATTACAGCTGAATGTGTTTATACAGTGTCTCGTACGGAAATCTTTACGCGCGTAAATCAGCAAGACACTAATGTGCCAAGTGTGGGCACTGGGCCATCGATTCAGAGACAATCTATTTTAGTCGAAGACCAGGTGGTGAATGTGTGCCGTTAACCCCTTATCAGTGATTCTTCACTTTTAACACTATCTGTGTCTTCTAGCAGAAAAAGTTCAGTGCCTACAGCAGGATGCAGGACTCTGGGGAATTTCCTTCTCCCTGTGGCCAGAGTAAGCCGTCTGGAGCGCTGACGCCCCGTCCTGAGCCTGAGCTTCCACCAGAGGAGGAGCAGAGCGCTGGCGAAGAGGAGCGCTGCAAGGAGACGCAGCCTGCCGAGGCTGAGTACTTGAGTGCCAGGTGTGTGGTCTTCACCTATTTCCGAGGAGATATAGGGGATGTGGTGGACGAGCATTTCTCACGTGCTTTGAGCCAGCCCAGCGCCTTCAGCAATGACGCCAAGACCGGCAGACTTCACTCTGGAGGACCTTGGAAAGGTACAAGACCGCATTTTGTGGAAATCTACGATATCTGCAATCCTAAAATGCAATAATAGTGCTTAAAGGGAAACTGAAACTTAATCATTTTGTACATTTAAAAGTGTTTTTTTTTTTAAACATTTAACTATTCTTTTAAACATTTTAAGTAGAAAGAATTCTGACACTCGAATAGTAAGATCATCCAAAGCCAAAATCATGGGTCAGATTCCCATCAGAATTAGGCACCAAAACATAAGTGCACTGTAAATTTCTTTGGGTGAAAGCATCTTCCAAATGCATGAGTGCAAACACTCTTGGTTGTTAGGAAACTAACCATAACAGAAAGCCTGTAATATTTTGCCTTTAACAAAAGCAAACATCATAATTGTAATAGAAACGTTGCATGCATGCTGATGAAATTAAAATCAAGAAAAAGGTTTTTATAAAACATTATAGTTTCAGTCCTAGCTTCTGATGGCTCAAAAACAGTTTGTTTTAGGATTACAACAGCAGTCAGGTGCTTCTATGCCCTTGTTATACAGCCATCATGCCTCTCTGATTTTAGGGATAAATTATGGGTAGGTTTGGACATTAATGTTGATCCGGGATTGTTGAAAGCACAGTGACCGTATGACAAGATACTACAAAACCATTTAAATATCCAGATATCATGACCCTGAGGAACTAATTGTTCCTCGTGTTTCAGAAGGAAACTCCCACTCCGAGGCTCATCCTTTAGCATCATCTTTGTGGAGCAGCAGCTACCCATCTCAGCCCTCGTCTCACCCTGACTTCCCTCACACCGCTGCCTTCCACCCCTCAGACACTGGCCTCTGGAGCAGCCACAGCCTGCCCCCTCCCTCTGCACTAGCTGACTCCTGGCACTACGGCCTGGGAGCGCAGGGTGGGGCGGGATACCCTCACGTACACGAGATGTACCCTCACATGCGTCACCCTCACCCCCACCACGTGCTCCATCACGCCCACAGCCCCGCTCTTGACCCGCGCTTCAGCCCGCTTCTGCTGCCCGGAGTGAGAGCGTCGTGTACCCCGCCATCCTGCGCAGACGGAATCAAAACTGAGCTGGAGGCCAGTAGCATCCCAGTGCCAAGCTGGCCCGCCTCGTTTCACGGGTCAGTGGACATCTATCATGATACAGGTGAGATGAGGGAATGTGTACACTTCTACAGCACGAGTGCAGTGTTGGGTTGTGTAAATGATCGCAGTATTAATCTTTTTGGTTATTGGAAGATTAAGTGAATTTAATGCTTTACAGTTATGGGTCGGTAAGACTAATATACTGTAAATGTTACGCTTGACAAGGGTGCATTTAATTGATTAAAAAAACAATATATTTTAATATGCAATGTATTCCTGTGATGCAAAACTGAATTTTAAGCATCATTACTCTTCAGTGTCACATGATCTTTCAGAAATCATTCTAATTTGCTGATTTAATCAAGAAACATTTTTATTAATATCAATGTTGAAAACAGTTGTGCTGCTTAATATTTTTGTGGAAACCATGAAACATTTTTCTGGATTCTTTGATGAATATAAAATAATAGAAATCTTTCGTAACATTAATGTTTTATCACTGATTCTGATTCATTTAAGGCAGTTTCAATTAATTTAATAAATAAAATTAATTATTTCTGACTGACCTTCAAACTTTTGAACAGTAGTGCATAAAACAAATGGATGTGCCTAGCATCAGCGCTTCACATTATGAGTTTAACACAAAACACAGAAAATAAAGGATAGTTGCAACTCATATGCCTAATAATCAAACTTTTCACATAGTTCTATAATCTGCTTTCTCATCTAAATATTGTTAGGCCATATTTATATTTTTGAATGCATTAAAATATCGCTACCATATCAGTTACAGTGATTATGTTTTTTGGGCAGTATTTGATATGTTAATTGAGATACTGGTGCATATTGAAGAACTGTGCTTCATTATATTCTCTATTTTTACATTTAGATTCACACGTGTGTATATATATATATACTGTATGCATGCATACAAAATTATTGGTTTATATTAATGTATCCAAAATATCATGAAAATAGCAAGCATAACTACCAGTCAGAATGCATTCCTGCTAATATATCTTCTGCGGTATAAATGAATAACGTAATCTTATCACATTTCTGTTTTCCTACACGATAACCCATCATACCACACAACCCAAAAATATTACGTTGCTGAGTAAAGCAAACATGTTTTAACGGTTTATTTGCTTACCCACAGCGCTTGAGCAAGACAAAGCAAAGGCCAGTGTTTGGTTCTGAGTTGGAGAAGCTTTACTGAGACTGGACCACATCTGCAGCACTGCGTGTGGATCCCTTCCTCGAGGACTTTCTTGGGAACTATTCAGGGCGATATCAGTCTCTATCAGTGAGACCAGCGCAAAAACAGCTTTGGGGAAAACTAGTGTTTTTGTAAATCATACCATCCTGTCTGAGCTTGTGCCCGCTCATGGACCAGTTCAGGACGCTTCTGTAAAAAGATGTGGACCCCAAATGAACTTTTAAGAGGTATACCTTCCTCTTTCTTTACACTAAGGAGGATTTCTCGAGACGGTTGATGCTTTATAGAACTGCCTTTCTGTACTTACCACAGGTTCTGTTGAAAGAACCGATTGTATTAGTACAGCAGGCGGAAATGTCTTGATTTACTTTAATATATTTGTCTTGTGACTTTACTGATTGGTGTTTTCTGTTGGTGTTAATAGATTATTTTTGATGTCAAATCGTCTGCCATTAGTTGTACTGCTATACATGAACTGCTAAGTTTTATTGGCAAACAGTCTGTTTTGTTTGGATGGATTTATTAAATCGTTTCATTTAAATGTTGTCAGCTTTATGATTTCGCATTTATTTTAAAACTGTTTACTTTCCCTCATCTATGAGGCATTTGAGAGGTCAGTGGCACCAAAACACACCGCTTACGCTGCTCTTGACCAATTTTGGGAAGGAAATAAGCTGAACGCAAAGTCCCAGAAGGGATAGTGTCATTCCATTCACATTTAACTTCATCTCTCTCTCGCAGAGCTGCACAATCTGGGACGTGTCATAAGTGGAGTTATATTGCAAAAATGTTTATGTGAATGCTCTTAAATGTCAAAAGTCGGTATGCGCTTCCTGTCTGGCCATCCAAGACGACTTGAACAATTGCAGTTAAAACAGACTCCTCTCATGCATCGCAGATACGGCCTAAAAGAGGTCCAGATAAACCCAAAGAATGCGGCGATCGGCTCCTCCGTGTATCTTCGACCCGAATCCGCACCAAGAATGCAAAGAGTGTAGAATATGCGGTCTGCTGTGAAATCGAACATTATTTTGGAGGGCTGCAGCTTGAAATATTTTTATACCAGCGCAGGGCCAGATATTGCGTTATGTTGGTCGTAAAAGACAGCTGCGGGGCTGGTTGTCCTGCGGTTGGAGGGTGAGATCTCTCACCAGGTGCTGCTCAGAGCATCAGCAGCTGCTCCGTACTGAGACACAATCAACCCATGATAGAGTTCTCAGACTCCAGACAATGATGACTATGTTGTGCTACTGTTTCTTTGTAAAATACAATGGTAAAAAAAAAAAGTATGCTTAATTGAATGTACACTTGTACATTAATCTTAAAACAGCACTGTAAGAAAAATCCGTAAAATTTACGGTAAAAAAAAACAGCAGCTGTGAATGCAGCAATTTTACCGTAAAAAATACGGTAACAGCATTTTAGGTTTTACGGTTTTAAGCTAAATTTACAGTTAAAACTGTAATTTAATTAACCGATATAATGTTAATGTACCAAGCTATTAAAGGTGCCACAGAATGCATTGAGAGAATATTTTAAATTGTTCTCTGATATGTACATAGAAGGTATGTAGCTTAG
>JAUMHQ010000063.1:3669324-3679353 GCA_032361165.1 Enteromius paludinosus | reverse complement strand
ACATGCATGTGTTTGTATTTATATATACTTAATAAATATACACAGCACATACAAACATATTACGCAAAGAAAAACTTATTTTTTTGATGTGATTAATCGCGATTAATCTTTTGACAGCACTAATAAAAACAAAACAGCTTGTCACTCATTTCAAAAATGAGTCCACTCTTTCTTCTAAGGGACAATAACTTTATACACAGTTATACACAATTTCAGATTTAAAACTTTGCAGGATGTTTTCATTTACTTACAGTATGTTACACACTGTATGAAAACCCATTTTCAAAAACCCATAATAGAGGCACTTAATTTCTTTTATAAAATCAACCTTTTTGACCAATGGAAAGTCTCCACACATTAAAAATTCATTTTAGATTAATTCCAATAAATACCTTTTAATATGTAATCGGTATCCACCTATTTATATACAGTACAGTACATGTGGCATGCACTTGCAGAAAAATGCATTTTTGCAAAGCGCTGTTAAATTAGTGGTGTGAACATGAGGTCTGCGGGAACGTCGACAGCTGGCGTGGCAGTAAATCAAAGTGAAACACAGAGCTAATACATGGGCTAAAGTCGACACTGATGAGTGTTTAAAATCAGCCTTTAGGAATATCCCATCAACATTTCTGCTCGGTCCACCTGCAGAGCACATGCCCACCCACAGCGTAATGAGAGTGCATAGCTCGCACTTAATGACGGTTTAGTTTCCTCCCTATTTCACACTGTGCAATAAAACCTAATTATGTTATCAAATATTTAGCACCTGATAGTGGCCGCGTGTTATTTAATATGCAAAAATATGAAGATGGTTCCTCCATGCTGCATTTAAAATGTCAACAAAAGATTGTCTGTTGGAATGCATGAATTATATATTATATATTATATAGTGGAGTTAAAGAGCCACATTCTTGGATGCATATCTAAAACTAGTGGTTTGGGGATTCATTCGATTATTTTAGCTGAGATGTTTTACTGTGACAGTCCTTATAGAGTAACCTAGGGTTAACTGTCACACTCAAGGGTACAGTGGCCAGGAATTACCTCTTTTAGCCTTTAAACCTACAACTTTCCAGTGGCCTGCTCCAGGCGCAGTAACATTATGGGCACTTGACAAATGATCGTTTAAAAAACAAATGCATAAACAGTTCAGTAACACTATTTTTCAGTGGAGCATTTAAGATTTCTTGGAAAAAAGTCTTGTTTACACAGACTTTAATGACCTTTTATAACCTATATGTACTTGCATCAAAAAAAAGTACAATGTACTTATTGAGGTCATATTTTTGCTGCTATTGAGGTGGGTAAGTTTAGGGACAGGATTGGTGGTAAGGGTTGGTTAAGGTGTAAGGGATGGGTCCACAGTGCACAGTAATTATGAATGTAATTACAGAAATTAATTACAGATATAGGTATTTTTTTAAAATATAAGTACAATGTAAAAACATATATATTCACAATAAGTGCATTGTACCAAATTAATCATTTAAAAGTACATAGTAATAATGTTATTTAATGCATTAACTAATGTTAACAAATACATATTTGAATTTTAATAATGCCTTAGTAAATGCTGAAATTAACAACTAAGGTTGCTAAACTAAAACTTAACTAAACGCTGTAGACTTCTAAGTTCATGTTTACCAATGTTGTTAATCATTGTTAACCAATGAACCTTTTGGTAAAGTGTTACTGTATCTTTAACTGCACTGTCATGAATAGTTAGTATTACACTAATCTTATGGCTGACTAATCTTATTGCAACCTAATATCACATTTTTTCTGATGTTTTTTCCATGACTGTATGCTGTTGCTACACGATTGCCTAGACTGCTCTAAAACATTTTAATGGAATAGCCTGCATTAGGAGCCTACAGCCCTTTGAAATCATTTTAAAGCTTAATAATAAACTAATAGCAAGTAACCATCTTGACCCCAGTTTAAATAAGATCTTATTAATCTTATACTCTCTAGGACGCACAAAGACGGATGAGAAAATTGATGTTTTTAATCTAGAACAACAATCAGTTTTATCTCAAGTATATGAAGCCCAATAGAGTACGTTCAGAAAGCAAACTGTAATTAAATCACAGACCTGGCAGCTGTGGCCCAACTTGAACACAAGAGGAATATAATGGAAAGAAGAGTATGAAGGAGGTATCAGGCAGCAGACAGGTTCTCCACCCCTTACTTTCTGCATTCTCACCAGGACACAGAAAACACTTCCTCTGGGACACTTCTTAACATCCATGCTATGGTGGAAATACTATTGTTCAGAATAAACAATAAACAACACTTTGAGAGCTCAGAGTTGGTTGCAACCTAGGCTCATCGGAAATACGTACCTCTTCATACATTTCTACACTGAAAAAAATTCTGCAGTTTCTAGTTGAATTGAACACTAGAGGCAGTAAAACCACAAGTTTTAACCACATACATGTGGCCAGGTATGGTTTCCCACACTAGGAATTTGTGCTCTGCATTTAACCCATCCAAGTGCACACACACAGCAGTCAGAAGTGAGAAGACACACACCATGAACACACACCCGGAGCAGTGGGCAGCCATTGCTGTGGAGCCCAGGAAGCAGTTGGGGGAACGGTGCCTTGCTCAAGGGTCTCACCTTAGTTGTGGTATTGAAGGTGGAGAGAGCGCTGGTTATTCACTCCCACCACCCACCATCCCTGGGACTCGAACCCACGGCCTTTGGGTTACAAGTCCAACTCCCCATCCATTAGGCCACGACTAAAAAGCCCCCCTGCCCTCCACGTATGAATCTTGCTCTGAAAAACCATATTAAATCAATCTTTCCCAAAAATCTTTCAGTTCATTAACCTTTTACATACTTGTTACATACTTTACAAAATGCCTGCCCAGTCCCAAACATGTTTTTCCAAACCCTATCCATCTTGTCCTGGTCACAAATGTGAATACTAGGTTGGAAATCCGAGTAGAGCTCTAGAGTCAATACAAAGTCTCGTCCTGCAAAACTCTGTCTAAACCTTTCAGCTATAAACATTCCTGTTCCCGCCATGAAGAGCCGGCCTCAGCGCTGTGGTGTCCAAATTGGACAACGACACACAGTAAGAGTTATTCACCCAAATATCTGAGCTCTGGCCCCTGGCCAGACAGGGAAAGTCTGGAGATGGTCAGTGCTTATAAGCTTTAGGAGAGGGATTCCTCTTTCTTCCCCAGAGCTGGAGACCAAACATTTTCATTTCTGGTGCTAATCAGAGACTCAAGGTCATCTGATGAGAGGAAGAGATTCATTAGGAGGCCTGCTCCTGTTCACAGACTGGCACCTCGGTTTCTTTTGCTCTAAACTCTCTGTGGTCTGCTGATGGATGAAATGAGCAGGTGGAAGCCAGTCTACAGGGCAGCAGAGTTGATACGTCAGCAGGTTTATTCTCTCACTCACTCTATCTTAACTTCACGGCCTGCATTTCAATCTTGTTTGTCTGTCTAAAATCGAACTACTATCCCGAACAAGGATAAGTTTAAATGTAATTTCTAATGGCACAAAACCAAATTGGAGTCTGTTTTGAGAAGTTTATGATAACTCATCTGTATGTAAGTGTTCCCATAATTAATGGACGTTAGTAGGTACAGAATCGTTTTTAAACGATTGTTTTTAAATTGTTTTTAAAAGTAACATTCCCCTCAGCGAAAATCACACCAAAAGCTCTTTAATACCTACCAGCTTCCATGAAGCATTTTGTATGGTCTCCATGTTTTGCAATAAACTACAATATACTGTTTCTATATATAATTAATTATTCTATTTTTAATTTGCTTAAGCATTTGCAATGCTTCATGGTGTTGTAGTTCCTTCCCTCATTAATGCTGTTAAATGCACAATTTTGTACCTGTGTCAAATACGTTTTTCTTCAAAAAATCAAAGTTTGTATCTTCATCAAGTTCATCAAAAAAACTAAATTTGGGGCCTAAAAGTGTTGGAGAGTTTAGGGATTTTTCGTATAGCCATCTGATTGTCATGATTTCCCACAAGCCCATCCAGAGGGTACTCCAATAAACAACACACAACTGGAAATCATGACACTGATCATAAAGGCTTTTTAATAAAAGAGTGCCGTGGTCATCTTAAAGTTTGTTATTGACCTCGTAGCCGGATGTCTGGCTCAAAACTCTTCAATAAAGGCTTTTTTAAAATAATATAAATTAGAGGAATACTTCAAGAATCAAGGCTACTCTTGAACTCGCTCCTAAAAAAAAGCTAGCACGGGGGTTTGCTTTTTTATGTATGACATTTTATGAATTTATATGTGATCTGTTCTGAGCAAAACTGACTCATTTTTAAAATGACCAATTTTGCATGGGAGCATGATTTACCATGGGAGAAGCACTGTGCCACTTTACTTTAGTCCGTTTTCCGTCTTAGCCAGGGGCACTTTAGTTTGTGAGCAAAGCCTGAGTCCTGTTATCTAATGAAAGGCAGCACTCAGCCAAGGGCTAGAATAACAGAGCGGAGCATATGCATAGCTAAAATATTTCTCCACTTTAATAAGAGATTAGTAGGCACCCTCCACCTGTTTCTAGGGTTCAGGCGCTTGGCAACGGGCAGAGTGGGCTCAGCAAGAGAGTGCAGCCCCTACATCTGTTTGGCACGTTGTGCTTTTCAATCACAGAGCCAGGCCACAAGCTTCTCATGCTCACAATGAGATCACTGTGTTCTCCAGGGCCCAAACCGGCCCTCAACAACCACCACAGCAAAATAAACAAACTCAGGGGAATGTAAATTCATAACACCACCATGTATTTAAAATCTACTTGCATCAGCCAATTACATTGTTGGCTAAAAAGGAAAAACAACTGTCACAGGCTGGTGAGATATGAATGATACTGTAGACAGTGGCCAAAATGAACCTGCCAATCGTGGGTGGAATTACAACATTTAGGCTGCGTTTAAGATTAGATGTTCTATGACAATGGGATTATTTAATTGTTTTTCCCCCTTGTTACTTATGATAAACACTGGTTACAAGTTTGGGGCCCATGATTTTAAGCAATGGTAGAGTGACTGAGAGAGCTCAATGCGCTAGCGAATAAAAAAAAACCCACATACAATATATATATATATACACAAGCTCAGAAATAAAGGTACAAAAGCTGTCACTGGGGCAGTATGTTTTCAAAAGGGACACGTTTATACCTAAAACGTCCATTTGGATCCCTTATAAGTACTTAAAGTGTACACATTTGAACCTAATAGGTACAAAAGTGTACCTTTTGAAAAGGTAGGCCTACCACCCCAGTGACAGCTTTTGTACCTTTATTTCTGAGAGTATATATATATATACATACATTTTACAACACATCTCTGATTTTTTGTCTATTTTAACATCCTGATCATATGATATTACTAGCCTAAATAAAGCTGACAAAATACATAATTACTATAACTGTAAAAGGTTATGTAAGCTGGCTAACTTTCCTCATACTGTACTAATTAACCATGGTTTTACTATTAAAATGAATTCATACCATAGTTTGCAGTTTGTTGAGCTCTCTCAGCCACCGTACAATAGCCCTGCTTAATGTGAGGACTATTTTGCATCTACTGCATGTCCCCACATGCAGAAAAAATGCTGATGACATGCAAATCGTGACAGATTTAGACAGTTGGCATGCCTGAGATTTGCATGATGCAGCGTTACGCACATCAGCAAGTGTCGGATTATTGTACTTACTTAAACCAGGCACCCCAATGATGCAGCTCCACCATCAACAACACACAAATAAATCTGTTTACTCACCAAAGCCATTTTACACACATTTAGACTGATTATTGATGGTTTAGGGGAATTTAAGGGCATATACCATAAAATAAAAGCCCATGTTCATGTAAAACTTAAGATGGTGCTTGACATGGTAGTTTAGGATAGACAGGATTGCCAGACAAGCATCTGAAATCACTTAGAGGTTGTGGCTGAGCAGCACCGAGGTATGTAGCCGCCAGAGGAATGCATTGACTTTGAGTGCGCACTCTCATATAAACCAAACACACGCCATGACTGAAGGCAGGTAAGAAGGAAAAGTGCACCAGCCAGAGCTCCGGTGTAATGTGCAGGCCAGTCATTCATCATAGCCTTGTAATATGCAGCCCAGTCATTCGTCACTAGCTTCCTTACGACCTCTGAGAGAAGGAGGCTGAGACTATTGCCCAGGACATGCAGGATTAAGGTACAAGCAGCATGACAAATAAATGAAACCCAGCAGAACATATATCTCATTCAGATGGCAATGACATGAACTATCAGCATTAATGGCTTCACCTGTTGATGGACCGTTTTACTGGAATAAATCAGCAGTACTCACATTTCACTATGTTGTATATCAAATAAAATCACACTGTCAGTCAACCCTTTCAGTGACCACCTACTAAATGTAACATATTATGTCATATACACTCAAAAATAAATATTCGGTCATGTTTTATTTAGGTTACAGTTTATTTTTAGTTGTCCTTGTTACAATGTAATTATGCCTTTAAGTGCGGAGCAATATCAATTAATTACATGCACTTAAATAAATGGTTAGGATAGGGTTTGTCACTTGCATATAATTAAGCATATTTTAAAATTCATTATATTGGGCTATAAGTGCATGTAAAGTGTAACAAGGATACCTTAAACTAAAGTGTTACCACATATTACAGTATGTGTACTTGGGCATGGGTTAGTTGTAACTTAATGGGTGAAGATTAGTTTTGGGGGTATATGTTTATTGCACAAAAGTAAAATCGCTATATAAAATACATTCTGTTGTATGCACACATGGAACAGGACTGTAAACTAAAGTGCTAACAAATATTCTTTCATGATTTAAATTTTTATTCCATGTAACCAGAGTAAATGGGCTGTCAAGATAAAAAAATAACAAAAGAGCACCTAAAAAATGGGACTTTAGTTGTACTATAGTCTGTAGATTTAGCTTGAAATAAGTAAATGATGTCTGATTTTTCATTTTTGGGTTAACTTTTCATTTAATACAACACGATGTAAGAGATAGTGTCTGTGTCAGTGCTGTGTTGGGTGGGTGTTGGGGAGTGTTCTCTTATCCTTCCCTTGTCATTGGCCTGCTGGTTTCTGACGGCCTCCTGTAGATCCGAATCAGCCTAAATCTACAAACCGCCAATGCACTCCCACAGTGGTCCCACACTCCACCCTATTCCTACAAACACGAGCATTGTCAACTAACTAAATTAGAACAGACGATTAGGTTCATGCAGGAAGTGATCCGTCAAAATCCTGTCTTGTCCCTAATTAGGCTCATCAACTGGACCGGCCCTTAACAGTTTAGCTCTGCAGTTTGATAACGTGCTGTCTGTACTACTCTTCATCCTTTCTGATCTAGTAAATGTGAACCTGATTAACAAGAACATCATTTATTTGTATTCAACTCCTTCATACATGATAGCACAGTGGTTCTCGACTGGTGGGTCTCACAAATAAAGCTTGATAAGTCCAACATTCAAGGGTGTTTCCCTGCTTTGGGGCCTGAACACTGGAGTAGTCACCAAGTGTTAACAAATAGCTAAATGGGACTATAGAGGTTGCCAGGGATGTTAAACACCATCATGCTCATCAACTCACACTCAGAATATACTCTAACTCAAAATTTCAGTTAAATTGTTTTATTAAATAAAGGCTGAAAAGGCATGTCGGAAGCTTAAAGAGAGAAAGTTCACCCAAAAGGGAAAATTCTGTCATTAATTACTCACTCACTAAGACTTTACTCATCTTCAGAACACAAATTATGACATTTTTTGGCGAAATCCAAGAGCATACTTTCTGCAATATTCCAAAAACCAACCGCAGGACTTTATACAAAACAAGCCAGTTTGAAGAATTGATGGATTTGGTTATACAGTCTATTCAAGTTTGGAAACCCCACCAATAGAGTAGCCCAACAGTAGAGCATTGGGCTAGAAATACCAAGACTGTGGCTTTGGATCAGGGAAGGCATGAATTACAAACTCAATACAAAGTAAGCCTATAGTGTGTGTTTCTTAAAAGCAATGCAAACTGTACAAACCACTGGAACCAGCGGCCTCTGCGATCTGCTTAGACTAGGGCTTTCCAAACTCTGCCCCGGAGGGTGTCCTGCAGAGTTTAGCTCCAACCCTAATTAAAAACACCCGAAGGTGCTAATCAAGCTCTTACTAGGCATGTTATACAACTACCATGCAGGTGTTTTAAGGCAAGTCGGAGCTAAAGTTGAAGCCCTCCAGGACCGAGTTTGGACACCCCTGGCTTAGACTTGCAATCTTTTTGCAAAATGTCGCCCTGGTGTGATGACCCTTGTTCTGCAAATCTGTGGCCACTCGCACTGATATTTACTCACTTCATAACCCATGCTGCCACCTGCACCCGTTAACACAGTGAGAAGAGCCAGGGGAGGGAAGACATGACAGGAAGGAGGCACCTCACATATGTCAAATGTCTTCATGAAGCCAGGCCCCTTAAACAAGTGTCAATCAGTTGCTCTAGGAGCAAAGAGGAAGTCGAGCTGGTGAGGTGGGTGTGTGTAGAGCTGGGCCGGGGCTCCTGTCGCTCACACTAAGACAAGCCCGGCAGGGGACCTGATCCAAACCCTACCCCTACTCAGCAGGCTGGGCGAGCCTCTCGGTAGGTCAGCCGAGCCCTAAACAAGCAAACCTGCCAGGACCCTGAGAGAGCAACCCTGTTGCTGTCGGTCCCCTAAGCTGGATGGCCAAACAATAGCTGTGCGAATACGGAACAATGGAATTAGCTCCCAATTTGTATCACTTCCCCGAAGGATTGAGATGTCTTATCCTGTTAGGAGCTCCTCTCTGCTGAGCGACACATCCTTGCTTTGAAGCATGAGAGGGATAAGCAGGCTAAAGCCCTTGTTATCCCACTTTTTCCTCAAAGAGATTACAATCTTAGCTGCGGTGCGGCTTTTGGGTGGCGTGCGCGCGTCGACTGGTGCTTCCCACGCTTGACTGACACCGTGCCCCGGGAGGCGTCATCCCTTCAGGACACACCGCTTTCAGAAAGCCCAACTCTCCTCAGGTGCTGAGCACTCTTCGCGACACCCAGGAACCACCGCTTTCCGGCAGCTTCCGTCCCGTTTCGTGCACGACAGCTGGAGGCAGGTGTAATAAAGAAGAAAGCTCGGCCCCACTCGAGGAGAGGGTGAATGGAGGGGAATGCACTCTCTTGTGCATCAGGGGGCAGTATGAGAGGAATGTGTGAGTGATAAAGAGCCTTGGCGGCTTGGTTCTGTTCGGCTCATGCCACAATGGCGTCTTTGACAGCTGAGAGAACAGCGCTTTTGTGGGGCCCTGCCAGTGACACTACACATTGTTGTGAATGCTCCGCATAGCCGGCATTCTCCATCATGCCTTCCTCTGTGCTGAAGGCTTATCAAGAATTCCTTCGTCTTTCTCTCTCGCACTTCTTTTTGTGAGGCTGTACATTGTGTTGCCAGCTACTGTGGAGGGCGAAGGACTAGTCGAGAATGCCAGCTCCTGCTGATGACCTCATTCACACATCAATAGTACTGTAAAACACTGGCTAATGTGCCGTCAGTCCACGTCGCAGACACCAATGTCCAACGAACTAAAGACGTATTTACAGAGTTGCAATTCATTCGCTCTAGAACAAGCTCTAGGACATATATCCAAATAAATATCTCTGAATAAAATGTTTTTAATTTAAAGAAAATTTGCTAAGCTACAGATGCTGTGCTGCTTGCATCTATTTTTTCACAGCTGCTAAAAGGGGAAAACAGGATGAGTAACAAAAGATAGTATAACGACCTATCAATATGAAGAACACTGGGAAGTAGAAAGCACTCCAGTGCTCTACTTTTAGAACATCATTGGACGTTTCTGATTAGACTTAGACAGGGCCGGCGCTAGCCATTTGGGTGCCCTAAGCACAAACGCTTGGCGGTGCCCCCACCCCACCACCACCAAAGAAATAACTACCATTCAGAATTTCTTAGTTAGGTTCTCTTTACTTCCAAAATAACTGCTGC